>UNPR01000142.1:0-127080 GCA_900536425.1 Hymenoscyphus linearis | reverse complement strand
GCATGTGGTGGTGTTGTAATAAGTGGTCGAAGAGTGATATAAATATATCGAAACGAGCTCCTAGGCCTCTAATTGGTTAATCTTATAAGATAATAGTTTTTTGAACAATTAGAACCTTATCTTATATAAAATGTTATCTTATCCACGCATGTACTCTTGTATATCAATTAATACGGTACTATTAACCAACCAAGACTAACCATATTAGCCTCAGGTCCACTCCTGGCCTTTCCTAACCGATACCCTGGCGAGGATAGGAAGATACGACTGGTTTGGATTAGAAAGGAAAGGATAACCTAGTGATCTTTACGAAATAGAACGGATATTCCTATAGATAGGAGTGGTGGGGAGCGGAAAGGTGGGGAGATACCATACACTGGTAACAAGTAATATCTTACTTGTAGTACGTGAGGATTAATTATTGAGGAATGAGGACTAGTGGCGATATCCGCCCAAGTCCGTTCCGTAGCGCGCGCTAAGTACGTGCCTCCTATAGTAATATCCAACCTCGCTAGTAGTACAACAACAATACCTACTAATACGTCGTCGTCGTCGCTATCACAATAGAGGATCCTAATTATCTAGATTTCAATTCTAACAAGGAATTTAAGCAGGAGAGTGTTAGTTGACTATGAAAGTCAAGTTACAAGGTACAATAATCTTGTATTGTATTCGTATGTATGTGTAGAGAACTAAGTAGTGTGTGCCCAGGTGGGCTACGAGTTCTACATAATACCCGTAGGTCACATGACAGGCCATCTGATTCCCCCCTTGCAGTACAGTGGCTGAAACTGCTACTACCAAGAACAAGTGAATATAGCATATCGCAACAGATAGAGCGCGTATTGCTGTTGCAGCTACGGCACTGAGGGTTAGGGTTAGGCTAATACTGTCATATCCGCTTAGGAAAGGGGGGTGAATTGAGCGAGCGCGCAATCGGGAAAAGGTAACTCTGTACGAAAATAATCTGTAAAATAATCTACTATACTTTTCGACAGATTATAAAAGTAATCTATCGAATAATCTGGTCAAATAATCGGGGTGCCAAACAGGGTCTAAAAGTTATACCTATCCAAAAAGGGTTTACACCTGTGTTCAAGTTAAATTTACAGGCATATCGTAGGTTTCATTCACTCATCTACGATACAACGTTGATGCTACCCTAGTATTTTGTATAGTTCTATCTAGTAACGTTGGATAGGACTTCAATAACCTTTAAATTAATCTAGAATGCACACTGATTCCGTGATAACAAAGTCAGCACTTCTGGTGTTGAAGTGTTTATGTTCTACACCCCCAAGTAGTTAAGCGAATGACTTCAAAGAACCAGCGCAAAAAGTAAAACGAACCAGTACAACCAAGACACACAATCTCAACCAATATGACCAATAAGGACATAGAATGTGTCTGGTCAAGACTCACAGACCAGCAACGTGGCTGTCAGGCATTAAGCACTAACTCACACACACAAATAGTTTTTGGTTTTCTGTTGGTTTGTGATATTCATTCCCCACGCAACTAAAGCCTACACTTCTCAACCCCTAGTCATTTGTCCAAAGTTCTTACATACAGAGTCTCAAGGTATTTCTACATACTAGGGCCATAATGGCCTACACTTTTACAGGTGTATTGATCATTGACCCGTTTTAGATGTCGAAACTCGCCAATATCATGGAATTGTTTGCTGTATTCCCCTTGGAAATCACCGATCAGATTCTAGGGTATGCCGTAAAATCGCCTACCCCTACAGATGGAATACCAAATGGTATTAATCCGGTAGCTGGTCTCATGAAATTGGTTGAGAAACACTACAATAGCCTTCCCAAATGCACCACCACCGATGAAAAGATGAAATTGCATGATTGCGAAATGCTGCGCGAGCAGATAGTTGTGGCTTTTTATCAAAATCAGCATTTTTTAATTGACAAATTGACGGCTATGCAATTCCAACGAGCGAATCAGAGTAATGTTGCTATGGTAAAGAAGTTGACACTAGATCTTCGGTATGTGTTTTTTAGAATATTATTCCCATTCATCTACAAAGAAATGAACTGAGTATTGTTTCCCCATTACAGAAGCTTCTTTTACCAAAAGGATGAACTCGTTCATTCTCTCAGAACCACAATTAAATGTGGTAATTTTCGAAATCTGGTCAACCTTCAGGAGGTTACATTGGAGGTTCATGATGTTGAGTGGACAGATCAATCCCAGATTATGACAGATTGCATTGCCCAATTTCTCTCCCAAAATAAAAAGTTGGAAATGTTGACATTAAAGTTTCATGTTCTCCAAACCATGGTTCCAAGTTGGAATGGCCTGAGATCGCTGTCAGGGGGCGGCAGGAAATTTGCTACCCTTATTGAGAAAATCAATGAAACTACCAAAGGGGATGTGGTGGGAAGAACTACCATGGTCAGGGAAGGTATGGAAGGGCCATGGGACCAGCATGCTGAAAGAAATGCGGCCATCGCACCATTGAAAAATCTTGAACCAATGGAAACATGGTTTTGGAAAGCACAACCAGGAAAAACGCTTTAATGGCGTTGAGCCTTTTTTTTGCCCTTTCTTAAGGGGGGTTCTTTTTTTCAATTTTGCTTTTGGGATGAAACGCATTTGGAAATGATGAAATGATGAAATTTGGAGTATGGAAATGTAATGTAATGTATGATAGTTTTGTCTTTCTGTTGCGACGAGGGATAAGTGAATAGGTTCTGGGTGGCATCACGCGATCGGGTCCTGGCGATTCCGGGTTACGCCACCACAAGCTGTACTTAGTCTAGTAGCTAGTCCTTCTCTATTCTACATCTTTTTATCAACTTACCATCATAGACATATTGTCTTTACAACCAACAATATCACTTACTCATAATTATTACTATAATAGAGCGTATTATATCGTAGACAAAGAGAGAGAGTGAGGGAGGTACGATCAAGGTCGGGATATTTTCTTGTTCTCGCTAAGGCGGGAACGCTAGTACGAAAGCCTTTCCTAATAGAGCTAGAATTACAGGAACACTCCTGTCAACTCCTATCATCTTTTCTAGTCTTATAAGGTAGCTAGGAAAAGTAGGGTAGCTAGGGTGGCTAGGGTAGCGTAGTAGAGAGTTAACGGGTATGTTCCCGTAATTCTAGCTCTATTAGGAAAGGCTTTTGTGCTAGGGTTCTCGCCTTAGCGAGAATAAGAAAATATCGCGTCCTCGTATTACAATTCCCTCCCTCCCTCTCTCTCTCTCGCTCTCTCTCTCTATATGTATATATATGTATGTCTCTCTCTGTCTCCTATATAATTTACACTATATAGTAGTAATTATTAGATAATCAGGAGTAAGTGTTACGAAAGTAAGCGAGGTATACGATAGCTAGAAGGGAGGTAGTAACAGCAGAAGCGGCTATATATATAGGCGCTAGGCTGATAGCTAGGGTAGCTCGAGTGGCTGGCTAATAAGCACTCTATAGTAATAAGTATTTGTAGTACGTAAGTATTAATTATTGAGGAATAATGACTGGTGGCGATATCCGCGTAGTAGCTAGATTATTTTATTTATAAAAAAAGGAATATATTCTAAGAGCGTTTGGTAAAACGTACTTTTAGACAGATTATTTTTAAAAATGATATAATCTGGTGCCAAACAGGGCCTTGAATAGTTTTACATCTAACGTTTAGACTTGTTCAGTAGATAAATAAGTAGTAAGCGATAACTGACCTGAAAACCCCGTAGCGCGCCCAGCCACCAGGCTGGCTAAATAGTCCGACCGCTAAGAGACTAATATTATAATAAGGAATAGGTACACGCTAGTAAAGAACACTTCGAGGTAATAATAAGCTTCAAACCTTTTAAACTTTTATCAAATAGACGCTTGTACTGTGGTCAGTTCGATACTAATCACCGTGCTTCAATAGGCTATGTTAGCCTACCTAGGTACTAGCAAAGGTCTTAAGGAAGGACAAGGGGACCATGTGAGTAATGGGTGATAGAATGATAAAACGAGAAATTTAGAGGACGTTAAAGTAGTATGATATTGCTTCTTATATTATTTTTACCAGCAGGCTATTTGGCATGAAAATAGTTCACTTGATGGGAAAATGTGATACTAGGACTTTGGAAATGGAGAATTAGAATATACACGTATGGTATTCTGGAGGTGATGAGAAGTGACATTTACTTTCCAATTAATTCATTGATTTAAAAATATCAACCTTCCTACAATCAAGTCTCCAATTCCAAGAATATACAGTATATGATACTGGAAACTCTCCCCACTTCAAATAGACAAAAAGAGTGGCTGTAAATGATTTACTTATTTGGGCTGCTTTCTAGAGAACTTAACTTAAGAAGCCCGAACTTTGAAAAGTAGGTAAGTAATCATCCTGGAATCGTAAAATAGATATACAACTGTAAATTAGCGAGAATGTGGATAAATACCTATGTAAGTTGGTAGAAGATTGTGAGGTGGTGAAGTGAGGTTGAGGTCGTCCGTCGTCCCGAGCTTTCAGCCTCATCTGCCCCGCCATCAATCGCATCACACTAGCGCCACCCCAACTCTACATCCCTGCACCAAAAACTTTCCTCCATCTTTTATCGCGACCATCCATCGCCATACCTACCTACCTACACTACAACTCACCTCCCCAACCCCCAACCCAAACCACCCGTCCCTCATCGCCCATCCCTCAAAACCTCACCATGGCGCCCTCCCGCACATCCACAATAAAATCCAAACACGCAACCAACAAATCGGGGATAAAAAACTCGAAAACCTCCTCCAAATCCCGCAGTACGGGATCCCAAGGGGACGGAATCTCGAAGCCGAAATCCGCGAAATCAAAACGCACACAAAGCAAAGGGGTCTCCTTAGGAAGTGTGACGGGGAAGGGAAGTGCTTTAAGTAAATTGAAGAAGAAGAGGAGGGTGTATACGGAGAAGGAACTTGGGATTCCGACTTTGAATATGATTACGCCGATTGGGGTGGAGAAGCCGAGGGGGGGGAAGAAGGGGAAGGTTTTTGTTGATGATAGGGTGAGTTTGTTTTTTCTTATGTGGTGGAGTAGATGGAGTATGGATTGTTTTGTGATTTTGGGGGGTTTTTCTTGGTTGTGAAATGAAATGAAGGGGATTGAGATGGAATATCTGGAATTGGAATACCGAAGCTAATCGAATGAATAAATAGGAATCAATGCTAACAATCCTCTCCCTCGTCCACGCCGAAAAAGACGGTCAAATCGAATCCAAAATGATGAAAGCGCGTCAAATGGAAGAAATCCGCGAAGCGCGAAAGGCCGAAGCGGAGAAGCGGGTCGAAGACAGGAAAAGCAAGTTAGATGAGACAAAAGAGGGATTGAAGAAGAAGAGGAAGAGAGCTAGTGCTGCGAGGGAGGAAGAGGGTGAGGGTGGGAGAAAACAGGAGGATGTTAAGGGGACTAAGGCGTTGAAGTTGAAGAAGAAGACTGTTAGTTTTGCTTAGGTGGATGTTGGCAGGTCTGGAAATGGGAGGGAGATGGGGAGATTTGTGAGTGTAATACTGTCTTGCAAGGCGTTTTTTTGGGAGGACTGTATTTGGACGGTTTGTTTTTGGTACATAAAAGGTTGAGATACCACTGGAGTTTTCTTTGAAAAACTTGCTTCACAGACAAGAAAAAAATTCTGAAAATATCTTATTATGTAGAAGCATTCATTCTATTTCTCTCTGTGATGTATTGAGGTATTATTTTCCTGTTCTATGTAAAAATGCAGAAAGGAATGGCCAAAAAAAGCCTTGTCTATGAACAAAATCTTCTAAACTTTTGTAAGATTACATTCTATCTTCTTCAAACCAAAATACAATCGTAAGCTGTCGGGAGACGTCATTGAATTGAAGGATTGTTGTACATTCCGGGCTGAGATTTAGGTTTATACATGGCTGGCATCTTGGATGATGCGATCCGCTTTGCCATAGGCCATCTTGCGACGCATTGGCACGAATTCTGCACTATGTTCTGGACCGAATTTGGCACGTTGTCCATTGATGACGGGTGGAGACTTGACATCGAAGGCCATTTTGTTGAGGAAGTTGATTGCCTGTGAGGATGTTAGTGAGAGTCCCGAAAGTAGATCTTCTAGGCTATCATGTGGAAGGCTCGAGACAATTGAGAAATGACAACTCGGTTTTCTAACCAAATCTCTATGTGATGCTTTCGTGTGAATATGGAAGGAAAGCTTACCGGGCGAGCGTGCCATCTTCCACCTCCGAGTTCATACCAAGACAGATGTCCTCCAAGGGAAGTTGTACACAAGACGGCGTATGGGGTAGCCTTAATTTCTTGCCATGGCAAAGCTTCATGACTTGCGATCTAAAGGTTTATCGATTAGATGGGTCTGGGTTTCATGCCAAAAAGTTCAAGAATTCAAGATTTCAAAAAGGTTTTTGAATCGAGTCGGCAATGATTGAAAGAATCCGAACTTGAATGAAGATAGGAAAGACTTACAGGGTCATCCTCTGCGTTGATAGCAAACAATGGGATCTTGACTGCCAATAGAGCATCCGTTGAAGAGGCATCTCGATAGTAAGAACCTTCCGTAGGATATCCCCAAGTTGGTCCCTGAACTTCTCGATCAAATTCATGGAGATATCGGACCTTGCGAATATTTTCAAAGTTGAGTTTTGTGTTTTTTGAAATTTGATCGTGATGTAATTCCATAAGTCTCTTCATATTATTGCCCATCGTCTTTGAGTAGACTTCCCGTCCAAGCCATGTTCTTTGCAGCGCCAAGGATCCCGATTCCAAGTTCCAAGGGTTTGAAATCACAACTGCAGCTTCCAATAAGCAGTGTTCACCCTCTTCGCCCAAGTAAGTGGTGAGAATGTTGGCTCCAAGCGAGAAACCAATTCCATAGAGAGGTCGATTTGGGAAAGTCTTTCTCAACCATTTGACAGTCTGACGAGTGTCCCAAGTAGCCCTGGCGTTGTAGAGAACACTACTTGTAATCTTGTGTTTTGCACAACCACGAGAGTTGATTACACATGCCTCCCACTGTTGAGTTTCATGCTCTTGGATCAATGGGAATAAGACATGCTTGAGGTAAATTTCGTAGGAGCCACCAGAAAGTCCATGCAAGGTCACAAGCATGGGTCTGGAATCGAGGGAAGCAATGCCGTTGAACTCTTCATCAGTGAAATAAGTTGTACGAACTGGCAAGGTGTCATCTGTTTCTGTGTTTGGTGTGACACAGAAGTCAACAGCGTAGGTCTGAAAAGGGGTCAGTTTTTTATATCTCATCTCACATAGACCTCAAAAGTGAATGATGTGATCAAATTCTTCGAGTAGAGAAATGATTGCGAAATAAGAGAGCCCTAACCCTAACGCTAATCCTATAAAGTAAAAGAAGAAATGCAGCTTACTCCTTCATAAGTTGGATCATCTGCTTCAAAAATCTTGCGTTTATAGAAGACAGGTGGACCATCATCTTTGAAAGCGGTCAACATAGTCTGAACATGACCGTTGAAGAGAAATGGATTGAGTTTGCATGGAGGTGTGGCTTCTTCGCAAACTATCAAAAAGGTCAGTGTTGCAAAAATTGGAAGATAAAATATGAGAACAACTTGCTCCTTAATAAATCAGTTTCTGTGCCATCCTTTTTGGTTAGAGCAAGAGGAGAGGGTGAGTGGGTGAAGGTGGTTCTTGCTTGTCCTAACCACTCCATTTTGAAGAGTTGAAGGGTTAAAAGTGTTTGTATTGGGAGTTGAAAGTTGTTGAGGCAGATCTACTCCAGTACTCGTAGACCGCAAAATATGTCGAGATGGGGAGGCCTCGGCAGGCTCTAAAAATACAGGGGGCCAATCGCCGAACTGTTATATTAACGCCGAAACAGGGGTCTGACTAAGTGCCAAGGACAATTCTGATTGGTTTGTCGATCACTGCAGCGTTCAGCAGACCAGCCTTCTGGACCACGAGGCTTGGCTCATGTCGATGTTCAGACGTTGGGAGAAAGTGAAGCTGTCGAGAAGGTGAGGTAAGTAGAAAACATGTCGTATCAGGGCAGTCCCCATTCTGCCCATGGAAATGGCAATGGCCCGCCCATATGGGGAAATGGAAATGTTCATCCCAATACTCTTCCTCGACCGCAAATGCAATCACCCTCACCTTACGCGCACACCCAAAATGTAGGCATGGCCAATCCATATCCAACGCCATCGAATCAGTACTATTCATCACCCACACCCACCCAACATCGTCCTCAGTATGCCATGCAGCCTCCCGATCCAAATCGCTATGGCGGACCACCCGGCCCTCACTCCCATCATAACTATCAGAATCCACAGCCTCAAATGTTCATACAACCCTCACAAATCTTCCAACCACCTCCGGCGCATCAGGGACAACTAAATCCCTCCCCACGAAATCATGCGCAACCTCCCAATTCGATGTACATAAATCCGGGATCTATGTCAAGTCCTGCGCCCGATCCTCAACAGGACACTTTGAAACTTCTGATTTCTCTCGCAGAAGAATACTTTGATGCCGCTCATGAACTCGGTCCTTCGGTTTCAGTCTTAATGACGCCCACACATGTCGAGGCATACGAACGGCTGGTTGCGACGGGGCTGAAGTGTTTGGATGCGGCTTTAAAAAGAGGAAAACTGCCGCCGAGGGTGGAGGCAAATGTGCGACTACGCTATGCTGGAGTACTTCACGAAGAGACGGAAAATACCTTGGAGGCGGAAACAGCATTGAGCAAGGGAATTAGTCTCTGTGAGAGGGTATGTCGGGTTTCCGTGCTAAAAGTGACGCTCCTAACGTCGCCTAGAACAAATACAATGATCTCAAATACGCCATGCAGTATTTACTTGCTCAAGTAATGGCACAAAAGAATCCTAAAGCCGCCATGAAAGCGTTAAATGGTTTTGTCGCGGAAGCAGAAGAGTAAGTCTCTTTGTCATGGTCGTGTGGGCTCAGGCTAATACCCAGAAGCTATCAACATATTTCTTGGGTTTATGCCCTTCGATTCCTTCGAGCGCAATATGCTATGACAACTGGAATTCTTGCCGACGACCATTATGCAATCAAGAATTTCCAGAAGATATCGGAACTTGCAACGACGCAACAAGATGACGCGATACACCTGACGGCTTCTTTAATGGAAGCAATGGCACATATGAGATCAGCCGCACCAGATTCTATGATACTTGCCCAAGGCGCACTTGGCGCTGCGCGAAAACACCAATTAACGGTTGGCGCTACAATATTACAACTTAATGGCTTAACCCATCTTCTGGACGTCATGTGCAGTATACGGGAAGGAAACCTACAAGAAATGTTGATTAAGTTGAAGAATTTACAGGTAACAATGGATCAGGTTCTCCATAACGAGAAGTGGGGACGGTCTAGTGATACCATCGCTATTCCCATAAACAGGACTGCCAAAAGCTCCCATACAGTCAGTTATGAGACTAGAGCTGTATTGGGAATTGGTGAGGATGGTCGCGATAATCTAATGTTCTCTTTTCTTAGCAAAACTGACGCATATTCAATCTCGTTAGTTATATTTCTCCACTTTCAAGTGTGTCGCTGACCAAAATCCAGATACCTACTTTGTGGAGTTGTATTATTACATCGAGGTGACCAAAAAGGAATCAAATATCTAAAAGAGGGTTTGAATACTCTCAAAGGTAATTCATATTCTGCGTCGCGTACTGTATTCCAAATTGACATGGAATTGACAGGCGCTACTCGAGCATCTCGAATGACTGAAGGTCTGCTACCCGAAATGGCAAAGAAGCAAGTATGGAGAGGCGAAATCATGTGTTATTACCAGTTATACATGGCTTTTTACGCCGCTGGAATTTCTGATTGGCATTCAGTCAAGCTCAACATTGATCAGCTAAGGTCTACGGCTCGAAATTTCGATTTTGCTCTCCCAGGTCCTCTAGAATGTCTCGCATTGTTCCTCACAGGTGTCTACTACCAAGGCTCTGGAGACTTGGGTACTGCTTTACGAATATTTCAAAACCCCATGTTTTCACTTGACCATAACCATGGCAAAACAACCTCGACTACGAAAATCGAGCGCGAGTTCTCTATTATAGCAGCACTTAATGCGCTCTGGATTCTCCAAACACCAGGCCAACAAAATACCGCCAACAACACAGCTACTCTCGCCATGCTGGAGCCGATATGTGACAAGCATCCGAACCTCGACATCCAAACCGCCTTCCGACTCGTCAAAGCTACCATCTTGACCAACCCCCCAGTTCCCCTCTACTCCGTCAAAACTCTTCTAGGTGCAGCACTAAGTGGAGCAAAGAAAACGCAGAATAACCAGTTCATCTGTATCATTCTCAACGTCATGTGCGCCAAGTTCTTCTCAAATGTGGTAGGAGAGCAAGCGGAGAAGAGCGCGATGGCGGGTTGTGTGCAGGCGCAAAAAAGCGGGAGTTTGCTCTGGAGAAGTGTGGCGGATGGGATGCTTGCCAAGTGTTATGATGTGCAGGGAAAGAAGGGACAAGCGGCTCATTGGATGGCTATGGCGGAGAAGTTTGCGCTGGATGCATCTGGTGCTACGAGTTCCGGAAATGGAAGCACTGTGCAGACTGCTTCGTGAGTAGATGCTGTATTTGGTGCTGATCCGGGGGCGATGTGTGGTTAATGTGAATTGTACATGAGGAGAGGGTGTGAACATAATGGGAAAGAAAAAGGGAAGGCGCAATATTTTGCACGGATTGCTTTATATTAAAATATATGGTTGGTTGGTTGGCTTGCTTGGGCAATGTCGGAGGATTGAGGGTAGGAGGGAGAAGGGCGTCTTAGGCGGGCGTATATATACCCATTTGCTTTGATTAGCTTTTCCATGTCCCATTTTTCATATATGAAGTTCATGGCTGATGGAGTCTACAAATAAAGAAAGAATCGGATTTACGTTCAAGTTACCCTGACTATTGAATGCTGGATGGATATTGTAGATCCATGTTTTTTTTTTCGAAATCCAAAGCATGGCTTTGGATGATTTGGTGGTTGAGTAGATCATATTTGGATATCTCTTACTGTATGTATAAAAGTTCACCTTGCTTTCTGAGAACCTTCGCTTTGTGAAAAGGGTTTTTGGTTGGTACTGTGGCAGAGATCTTTTTTTGTATAGCTTTGAGGATTTTACAGTATTGGGATTTTGTTTTTGTATTGGGCTTTAATGAGATTTATTCCACTTACAAGTTATCTTATCTTTTTCTTAAGTATGTGCTCATTTCAGGAAGTGGTGAGTGTCTGTCTTATGAAGCCCGTCCTGTTCTAAATTCGCTGGTGGCGCGCGTGGCGAATCGGTAGCTCTAGTGCCAAGACTGAGCAATATCTTCATCCCGCCCTGTCTCATCCACCTCTACCTCAACATCCCCATCTCAAAACCAGCACCACAAATTCATAATCTCATCACCCCATATCACACACCCTCATCACACCCTCACCACACATCCTTAAACATAACACAAGGAAATGACAACCCCGCCCCACTCATCCCGTACCCATCTCCAAACCCTCCATCTCACCCTCCACCACCTAAATCACCGGAATAAAAACCAACATCGTCTTGCGAAATGGTATAGATCCCTGACTCAGTTCCTGAGACAGTGTCAGAAACTTGGGGAGGAAGTGGGGGAATGGGATTGTGCTAGGGGGGTTGATCCTTTTTTTGGGGGGGAGGGTGAGTTTGTTTTTGCTTTTCTTTTTTTCTTGGGGGGTGATGAATGGAAAACTAACGTGATATTTTACCTAGGTAAGAAAGAATCGAGGTTCACCAGTGCGGCGAGGGAGAAATTGAGTGCGAGGATTGGGTTTTTGGGGAGGTATATGGTTGGGAGGTGGTATTTGTATGGGTTCCCACTCTTTTTCTTCATCCTGAGTTTGTTCCTTGTTTTTCTTTTGATTTATTTTATTCATTCGGTTTCCTAGCTTGGGATTTAATGAGTAGAGGAGGGTGTTGATAGCCGCCTCTTGCCCCTCTTTACTTTACCCCCCTTCCACCAAAAGATCCCCCACTGAACTCAAGAAAACCTTGAGAATAAGAAAATTACTGATAAAATACACACAGAGCCTTTACAACCCTGACGGCGGACAACCAATATGCGGCTCTTGGGTTAATGCTCCTCGGTTCCTTGGCTAGGTTTCAGACGGTGATTAAGCAGGTTGCAAAAGAAATCGATTTGGTTTTAGATTCGGATGTTGAGATCCCGGAAGTGATCCACTCTCAAGAAGTAACATCCAACTTGGTTCTTCTGAGAAGAAAGGAGGATGGTCATGTGGATGATTTGGGAGAGGTGGTTTCGAGGGAGGGGTTTGAAACCTCGACTTTGACATTGGAAGGGAGGGCTGGGGATGGGGATGTGGTTCTTAAGGACGAGGACGAGGACGATGAACCGAGTGCAAGGAAAAAGGTTAACGTGAAAAAGACGAGGAAAGAGGTCATAGAGGATATTGATGGTCAAAAGGAAGATGAGGAGGTCAAAATTATAAAGAAGCAGAGGAAAAGAAAAGATGTAGAGGAAGCGTCTACGGGTGAAATAGGAGAGTCAACGTCAAAGGTTAAGAAACCTAAGAAGAAAAAGAAGAAGGGAGATGCTTTTGATGATTTATTTGGGGGGTTGATATAATAGAATTGGAATAAACAAACTAAGTAGTGTTCATTCTACGGTCTTAATTACGTATACAATTCGTCAAGGTTTACTTGTAACGCCCACCTATGCACGATAATAATATCGCTCCTGATCTGGAACAGGGAAATGTAGGGTTAGTAGCTAGAGGGCTGGGAAGAGTAGGATCTGTGTAGAAGATAAGGTAATACCCGTCGTACCTACTTAAGTTGATATATGAGAATGGATTGATAGGTAATAAGGAGTTGTAACGATATCCGTCTAAGTCTGTTCTGTACTCTAAGGGTTCTGTAGATATATTGCCAGGGTTACAAGCGACAGCGTAGTAGAATGATACATCGGCTATTATTCTATATACAATACAATGTAGAAGAAGAGATCCTGATAACTGCTAGTAATACATAGTAGGATAGAAGTAGCCCCCGGTATTTGTTGTTCTTCACCACTAAATAGCACCTCCCTTCAAGGGCTGCGATTACTCCGTATAGGGTGATTAAGTTGATCGCCGTACAATAAAATATCTAAGGGGAGCTAATGTTACATCCACTTCGGTAGCTGTATGTAGCACTGACTCCTGTGCTCCCACAGGGCGTTCAGCTAGTACATGGCTTGTACATGTAACATACGGAGCATAGCCTCAGCCTCATTTTCATTTAGATAAAAACCCAATAAGAGGTTCTTTGTCGTTGGAGACTGATTCAATACCGCACTGATCAAGACCAGTCTTTTACGATGAGCCGATATTGGTTCCCTAGCTTTCGCTTGGACTTCTTTAGGGGTCAGAAGGAAAACAAAAACATACATGACCTCAAACCAATCTCATTTGCTAACAGGACTGATACATATATCGTATGTATCTTTAGATTTTGCCTTTATACTAGGTTTAAATTGTTACTAATGGTCTCTTTCTAGACTTCCGAGAGTTCGTATCAACAGCCTCCCGTAAGCTCGTACGCAGGAATACAACCACCGACACAATTTCCAGAGAGGAGACGCTATGCTTACGAACCTCCCATTATTGCTGCTTTCCAGCCTTTCAATGGCTCCCAGCCAGGACCCTCAGATCTATTTGATGGTCATCACATAAGTCCACCTACTCTCGGTACGGTTGTTGAAGCCGTAGAGCTAAATGGAACAGTTCCAATTATTCCAGCGCGACCAAATACTCAACCTCAGCAGAATGAGAAGAAAGATACACCGACTCCTTCAAAACAGAGAGGGAATACCGCCGATCTGAAACCCCCAGCAAGCAATTTGATAGCAGGAGATTTCGAACAGCCATATTCAGAGTTGTTTCAAAGTCTTCCATCACCTGAGATGTACATTCAGTCGAATGCACCAAGAGAATCGTTAAGGGATCTTTTGTACTTCAACGAACCGAAATCATTGGCCATCGATATTCTTCGGACCTCGACGGTCCCACCCGTACAGTCAATATTCACAGGTGGAGAACAAGAGACAAGTGATGATTACTTTGACACGAGTAAGCCAACTTGCACATTGAATATAGTTTGCTATCGCTCTGGTGCCCGGGGATGCCAATTACAGCAACTACAGACGGCAAGAGAAAGTAAATTCAAGAGCGAAACAGAGTTCCAAAAAACCAAAGAGAGGATTCCGGGCCTGATATGTAATGATCGACAGTTTTTCGAGGCTCTGAGAGAGGCGTATCTTGGGAAGATGTGTGGCTTTTGGAGACGGGCTATCTTTTTGAAGAGTCTAAGGGGAATAAGACTACTCTCGGTTAGTTCACTACCATCTTTACTTTCTTTCCTTTTTGCTTTCAGCTGAATGAGCGAGAATGTTTTTAATATCACAAACTCTTTTAATGATATTCCTAGATTACACCTACCACCCGTCCAACAATCGTCCCTCTTGACGATTTCATCGTACAAGAAGTTCTTTATGCGTACCAAAACCCCTCGACAATCGAGACGGAGCACGATTGGATAGACTGGGTATTTCGTCTCCGTCAACCGGATCGTCGACATGCTCTTGAGTTCGTTGAAGGTTGGAATGGGACAAGAATTGCAATTGCAGCGCTCACGCCGTTATTGATATCTTGTGTTTTGGGGATTCTTTGGAGTTGGAAGACGGGGGATGTGCAGACTGCTTTTACGGTTGCGGGGTTTGTGTTGACTGCTGGGACTTGTGAGTTTAATTTACAACTTCTTATGAAATTACCCTGGGTACTGAGATGAAACGGTGGAAGTTGAGGCGAGGAGAATGCATGCTGACATTTTTGAGTTTAGTGGTGTTGGCTTTGCTGGCTATTATCAGTGGGATCGAAGCTTCCGGGCGAGCTAGTACTTAAACTTTTGTGGCTCGTCCTAAGTCAAAATTAATGAGAAAGACCGAATGGTTGAGACCCACCGCATCTAGTAGATCCCCACGAATTGCTCATTCTAGCTGTTCTATTTTGTGTGAACTGCAGCACAAAATGCACTATTCCAACTAGCTCAATCACTTGCGATTGAAATAGAAACATAGAACAACAAGATAATACACTACCGTGGTTCGTTTTGCCCACAACGAGCAGCCCTAATATTCGTCCGTAGAAGCATTGATTAAATAAGCACCCTAACAAATTTGCCGCCACTAAATGCAATATTATAGGTTCCTGTGTTTTTTGAGGGAAGCTTTGTAGCAAGAACTTCTTATTTTGCTTTGTACCCTGCTATAATCGTTGGATGTGAATCTGGTGGGAGGTATGCTGCTGAATCTTGACCCTCGAACTTTGGGCTATTTGCTCGAGTGTGTTGAGAGCGATGACGGTGAATAGGAGAAGGGCTCCAGCATTGCGCACATACGATTGTGAAGGGCCCTTTTTTGAAGTTATCAGGATTTAATATAGTCCTGGTGGAAGTTGTGATTACCTGTTTTGTTTTGATCAAAAGCTTTTCTGGCACATGCTGCGTATGATGAATTATGGGATAAATCATCTGGACTCGGATGGACAGAGTAATGAACTTTTGGATATTTAGAAGCTAGTAAGTATCCTATTTTACTGCGGAATCAATACTGACGAATGTACAGTACGTTTGATTAGAATTCCACGGATGGTCTTGAAAATTCTGTCCCACCCATGGAAGTTCCACCTTCACCGAAACTGTTGCGATGTCAGTTTGCTATTTGCTATTTACCTTGTTTATAGCTTGTTTGTGGTTGTAGTTTGTACTACTGTTTGTACCGGCCTTGTGTAGGCCTTGTTTATATGGGGGAACCAGATGGACTGTCATGTGACCTACGGGTATATGTAGAACCCGTAGCCCACACTGTACTTAGCTCTTCATGTAGAAATACGAATGTAATACCACTTGTTGTACCTGTATCTTGACTCCAAGAGTCAACCAACAGAAACATTTGCATGTTCTAAAATAGTTCTTGGTCTAATACTGCTGGTTTTCAAGATCTGAGGGGTATGAATGGTCCCTGCAGAAAGGATGATTTCTTTCCTTGCCCTGGCTGTTTTTGTGTTTTCGATCGTTAACGAATTAGCTGTAGCAGGGACGAATTCAACTGCCTTCGCTATTTTGCCCTCGAGGACGACCTTTGTCACTTTACCCCCGTTATCGTCTCGTAGTTCGAACGTGCTATGCCATCCCAATGACCAGTTCTTGAGAATGAACGTCTAATAGTCACTGGATTGAAACTGCTTGGGTACCAGAAAGCTCCCGGTCGGCCTGCTCCTGAATCTGGCGGGAACTCCACCTCAGGAAAGTCACGGAATACTTCAATATAGTTTTCTAGGTGGTTAGCCTGTTAGTGTGTTTCAGAAACGGCTAGGTAAGGATCCATTACTTAACATTGGCCAATTGGGTGGGAACGTTGCAAAGATTCTGGTCCCACTGTTACCCCAATTTCTGCGATCAGTTTTGATATCAATTCCTGAGCAAGGATATCCGGAGGTGGCGTGAACATTGAAGTCTAATATATAATAGATTAGCATGTTTCGAAAAGTAGACAGGAATTAAACAAACCTTCTTGAAATAAGGTAACATACCCGTCCAATCCCAGTCGTATTTCTCCGAAAAGAAGCTTGCCCATCTATCGTAATCTTCAACCTGGCCTCGATGAAACATCATTCCATTGACTGCGGAGCTACCCCCAAGAAGCTTTCCAACAGTGATACTTGTGCTGCGGCCATTAAGTTCCGCTCGAGGCACCGAGGGAATTCTAAACAAATGGGAACGGTTTCCAATCGATTTCCACTTCTCAAACTTTATTGCTCTAGGTATTGTAGGACAATTGGGTTATTTGAGCCAGAAGTTTGGCATACCAATTTCATGATAATGACCAGGGCTCTTACATGAACAGAACTAATCCACTCCTGTTACCCAGATATACTGCGGCTCGTTAGATCAGCGAAAAAAAAGGATAGAAAAGGTCCACTGATAAGAAAAGAAAGAAGAAAACGACAATCAAACTGGCAAGATCTATCAACAAATCCCTCGGAGGGGAAGATGCAGCAGCGACACGAGTCGCCTGGTGGGGGGGTACCTTCGCAAAAGTTAATACAGCTACGCTGAAACAATCGTAAGTACTCTTCAAGTCACGCTTATACTACCAGTCGATACTGTGGCGGAAGAGGTTATAAAATTCAATACTAAAAGCTCGCTTACTTATTTACAAGTTGTAGCAGCCAGTTCCCCTCCCACGCGTTCGCTAAGCATTGTGAGAAAGATGAGGTCAATCCATGGCCCTCTCGTTAAATGACTTATGGATGTTTCTTTGTTTAGAGTAAGGATTCCTCCACCATGGGGTATTGGATATATAAGGCGAGGTTTTGTTTGGAAAAGAGGCAATCACAGGCGATTACAAAATTCACCTAGAAGTACACTAAAGAAATATTGAGATTGAAAACAGATACAAGTGTGACTTTCATCTTATATGCTTCTATCATTTGGTCTTATAGGATGCGACGACTTAACACCTGTACGCGGTACATCCTACGACCCTTTAGCTATGGCTTGCCCTAGTCTAGAGAGCTAAGATTAAGTCTATCGCGAGTGATCGCACTCGCGCGCAAGCACAAGCACAAGCAGGTTTCAACAGCGGAAAAGCGTTACGATTCTCGACTTCCGGCAGCGACTTCGACACCTCTTCTTCCTACTACCTCACTCATCCGCCACCCTACCTACCTACTCTACGATTCTCTACCGAGCTGGTCTTTTATACAGTAGATACCTACGACAATATATATACCCCCTAGCTAGGGAGGAAAGGCGCGGGAGCTGTATTCGGAGGGGCAGGGAGGGCTTACTCGTCCTAGGGGGGGGACGACATAGAGGGAGATAGGCTACGAGGAGGGGGATACAGGCTATTAATAGGTTATTTCGGGGTTTTAAGGCTATTCCGACTTTCGAATTCTATACGCGCTAAGACTTACGATAGGGTAAGGTAGCCCTACCCTTCTTACTTATCGACTTACTACCTAGCTACTAGGCGGAGATACTATTGTATAGGTCTGTCACTTAGGTCTTTTAATTCCGTTCGAGCACCTAGGACCTATACTCTAAAGGCTCTACACGCCTAGGGCCTATAGGCTCGGAAACTACCTCGCTGTAGTAAGTGTTTAACAACCTAACTAGAGGGGCTAAGTATACACGTATTCCGTCGGTCCGGAAGCCTACTATATAAAATGCTTTCTTTAGCTTATATAGTACTATGACACCGCGGGATTAGAGACCCGGGCTTATTTAAGGGGGGTCTTTTTAGCTACTTGCATTTTTGGCTTCTTTAGAATAGGATATATATATAATAGTCCTTAGCTTAGCACGCCCCTATACCCCTCGGGAGGTCTGGGCTGTACTTATACCCCCTAGATAGGTACAGACCCCTACGGTGTAAAAATGCGTTTATTTATTTATTTATTCATTTGGTCTTATTGCGGTTTACGTAAATAAAAACGGTCTAGTCGCTACTAGTTGTGCGTTGAGGAACAATCTCCCAACTCAATTAGCCAGGTTCCATCTGACATGAACCACAATTGCGGGGTAACTACTACCCTCTAAGACAATAAGCAATGCATGACTGTTCTTTTTCTAGTTTTACGTTTTGAGGTGTGTTATTGGATCGCACTAAATTAAGAGGCTCTTCTGAGCAACCAATAGTTCTTTGTTCCTACATACTTGGCATTTTCAGCCTCACTATAGTTATATCATCTTACAGACTACCCGCAGGATTTCCTGCAGTCATTGAAACTGGTCGCGAGAAGTTACTTCAGCTGTGACTAAACTCAGTTTTCATCATGTAATAAAGTCAAGGTCCAAGGCTATCAATCGTCCTTGAAGCTTCTGTCCGGTCATTCTCCATTATGATTTGGTGCCCCTTTTTTCTCACTCGGCCAGTCATACTCATATTCCTAAAGAACCCACTCATAATATACCAATCGGCCCAATTTCCTTCCGACGAAGCGATGTTTATTACAAAAAGCTGAAAATGTTATGCTTCTTTCTGAGACTCACTCTATTAAAAGTGAGACTTCAACCCAGGCAGCTGAATAAAAATACAAGCTGCATCCCCTCTACGCATACAACTCTTTTATCTCAAGGTCTTAACAAACCAGCTCTCAAAATATACCGAAAACTTCTTGTTGTCAGGTCAGGTTACCTGACTACTTGTTTCCATTCACTTATGAGGCGTTACTCACTTTTGAGGCGTTACTCACTTATGAGGCGTTACTCACTTATGAGGCGTTACTGAGCTAAGTTACACAAGTGAGGGGTAATTGAGGGGTAGCTGGCCCTAGCGCTAGCAGTTAAATAGTCCTTCGTTAGCCTAGAGACTTAGAAGTCTACCGCAACTACAATACAAACTTTCCTACCACTTTGGTGTCCCTTCAATTCCACTGTATCAAGTACCTGGCAACACTTCTCAATAGCCCATCAACCATCACTACTTTTGTCTACTGCCAAAATCAAACATGAAGCTTTCCACCGCCGTTATCTTCTCCGTCATCTCCATCGCCCTGGCTACTCCAGTGGCGGAGCCAGTTCCCAAAGAAGCATTGAATCTCGACAAACGCGATGTTTGGTGTCGAGTTCTGTCCGACACGCCATGCAAGAGTGGTGCTGGAACAGCATATCGTACTGTGAGGACAATCCACCCCAATGAACAGTTTGGCGTGAACTGCATTGATTCGGGCTCTCCTGGGTAAGTTCCACCAGGCTATATTAACACCAAAAACACCATCTTTCTGAATCTCGCTCTTGACGCTGTACTGAAAATCTGCAGAACTTGGGACTGGGTTCCAGGTTGGAGCTGTTGGGTCTCTGCTCGTGAGACAAAGGGCTTGCCCGTTGGTCGAACCTGCGAGTGTAAGTTATTCAATTCCTCCATTGTGAAAGCACTTGACTAACAGTGAGTAGCTGGTGTCCCAAGATGCTAGATGATGACTCAAGATTCCTTTGGGGGCCTGAAATCTGGATAGTTATCTGGATAGTTGTTGGTTCGGTAAAATGACTGGAGATAAACTATTCAACATCAATAAATCAAAACCTTTTTGGTTTGATCAGCCCACTTTCATATGACAAATCAAGTTTTCATGTGCTGTTACTTCGCTTCCGCTTTTTTTTTACCATCCTTAGTCTCTTTTTCTCGTAACCTCCTTCCTTTAATCACAAGGGAATAGAAACGATTAGGGTTTCCCTTACTGAAACAATAATACACCATAAACCAAGTCATATCTGCTCCTGTTACTCCAACCCTCTCCAATGAGTATCAAATTGTTTGCCACGTAAACTCTATTGATCATGCCATTCTGGAATGCGTTTCATTCAAGCATTGAAATATTACCTACAGTTGGAAATACACGTGACAACTTTTTGTATTATCACGTGACAGTTAATACTACACCTAAGCGTATGTAGAGTAGCTAGCTACCCAGGTTCTCTTCCTTAAACAACTAGACACTGAAGAGAACGGATTAATATCACTCATTTACAACAACTACGTATACCAGTAATTTCAGAGAAGTGTGTCTCTAGAATGCTCCAGAGCCAATTTCATCTAGGAAGGAATCTTCCGAAGTATTTTGTGCTCTGATTATTCTTCGATATATCAAAAGGATATAGGGCAAGACTACTACTGAATAAGCAAGAGTGTATGTTTTTACAGTGCCAAGAAAAGAAGACAAAATACTGTATGATACCAGTTGTCGGCTACGCTCGGCTAATCTCAGGGGCACCAAGGGGGACTAGAATTCCCGCTACCTATAGCGTTTACCTTATCCAAATTCTGTGGCTAACATCTATATTAGAAACTTAAATCGTATATAGACACTGATTTCAAGACCTATAGGTCTCCAATCAAACTCGACCTTTTACGCCTGAAAGCCATAGTTGTATTTGGTCAGGTTCAGAGCCATCTCAGCCATGTTGCTGAGTTCCAAGCAAAACATTCAGAAGAGTTACCGCCTACCAGACATTCGAATTTCTAAATGGATACCTCAAAGCTTCACTAATGCTTCAGACCATCTTGGAACAAAGCAAGAAAACTCCGATCGCCTTATTTAAATAACGGTTCTTGCATCTCTGCCACTGCGTACAGGTTTTGATATGCCAGTCTCGAATTGGTGAAACCTAGATAACCATAGCTCAAATCAGCCGAGAATAACCTTCTATTTGATGTAACTCTTTCAATATTTCTGGCAAAAACAGTATTTAAAGAATCTTAACTTGCCTGCTATCGTGGATATAATTGAGACAGTTAGAATGATCCTTCTAAAAGTCCGTCGCTTTCCTCTTGGATTTCTACCGCGTTTCCAGATTTTCGTCTCATCGCTCAAGTACGTCACTCCCGTAGGTAGCTAAATTTAGTGCCACGAAAGTAGATCATGAGGACAAAATCAAATTAGCCTTTAGCGAGAGATTCGCTTCCATGGAAGTTATCTTAAGCGGTCTACGTGGCATCCCACTTGCAGAGATCTAGCCCCCTGTAGATTTCGGGTTTCTTTATGCATCATAAGAGCGCCACACGAAGAAAGATCTCGAGAAGATGCGTCGAGCGGAAGAACATTTAGGCGACCTTTGGAAGAAGGATGTTTGAGTGTGCCAAAAGAACGTGGGAAAACCTCTGGCGCAGGCTGTAGGTAATTCCTTACTGATACACATCAAATAGAGCGTATCCCGGAATGGTTTGAGCCAACTCAAAAGTGTAACAAGGCAATAGCACGCAGGGGCAATCAATCTCAAGCCTTCTCTGCGCTCCGGCTCTTGTCCGAGGGACTATCCAAATTTGTGGCATCGGAAACGAAATCCGAACAGAAAACTCGAGGAGACGCAATCCCAGGACGAATTGACTGACACGCCACTTTTGAAAACCCCATTGAAGCTCGGCAGTGCATATACGAGCCCAAGAATCGTGCGCTCAAAGCTTTCAAGGTTCTGTTCTTCAACACGTCTCATGTAGATAAGCCAGAAGAAGTGGCTTGGGCAGATTTCCATTTTGCTATCTCTGCCACTGGGTTTATACCAGAACAGTTTTACTCACCTGTCTGGCAGTTCAATCCAATATGGCGAAAGACATATCTAGTTTTATGAGCAGCATCCTGTGTGGGATAGGTCCCTTGTAGAAATGCTAGAGGTACTGGGCGACGACTGGGTCGTATTCTCGGCTGACATATTAGTATGATCGTTTTGAAATAGCTCAGATCCTATTTCATTTGCAAGTCCTCAGAATTCAAGGGGCAAATTATGGAGCTCAACATTTCCGCGCCCCATTATGTTCACTTGGCATAACGATAGTAAGTAATATAAACACACATGTCTAGCAAGGTTTGTAGTCTCACTATAATTCGTGTGTCAGGTATCGTCATCATATATTCGTCATACTAGAATAGGCAGAAAACAAGGAGGCTGGGCTGTCGGGTCTGCCCCTTCCCCCTCCCCTGCATGCGAAGTATTACAAATAGGTTTAACCACGCAGAATCGATCCCTATTTCACATGGAAGTGACGTCGGAGCAACAATAAAGACTGAGGCTCAAGCTATCCAGCTCCTTCTTTTATACTGCAATCTTCCTAAATCTGCATCATGATTCAAGTTATGATTCGCTTAATCAAAATATCCGAGAAAAATCAAATTGACTAGGATCTCTGGGTCCAATGGGCAGAGTGGATAAGAGTATTTGGTCCCACTTTACTCAATTTTTAATACGTGAATACTACTCGAGTCAATCGAGTTGATCGAATTAATCGAATTAATCAACTACTCCTTAGAGTCAAGCTGGCCGAGTCGGACCGATTACCGCGACTCGTGATCGGACGCCCGCCGGGACTGCTTTACTCGTACAGTAAATTAGCCCTACTTGGCCGTCAATAGCCGGAATCTTGGTATACCCAAGCTCGTTAAAGGTCTTGTTGCTGTCGATGTGGGCTGATTGAGGTTGAAAGAAAAAGCTTGGTTTCTTAGCTACTACTGCCACTTATTTTGTCCACATAGTGCCAAGCACCTATATCCATAACTCCTACCTAATTACTAGTGAGAAACCCTCTTCTAGGGAGCTTTGTTTGTACGAAAGGAATGTAATTGGCGATCATAACAAACTTTTGAAGCTAAATCACAAACAATTGGCTGCTTATGCTACTGCCAAGGTATAAACGAGCGTTTTGCGAGCCTTTGATTTAGACGTGGGGTGATCCATTGGCAATTCCACCAAATATTCGTGACCCTTAAGGCTAGATCGGGGTATCACTCGCAAAGTGGCTACTCCCAACCTACTCTGCTGACCAAACTATCCACTCTCGCCACTGTGATCTACGCTACGCATCACGAATCGAGTTTGGAATAACTGAGTGCTTGTTTTTAATATACCGGGCTTGAAATAGCTAGGCTCGAACCGTTTCACCTGAAAAAGTCAAAATAATTTACCATGATGGTAGGAAAACTTCACTTCCATTCCAATAATAGGAACATTCGGAATAATGAAGTTCGGCTAAGAGAAAGGGGGGTTTGGATAATAAACGAAGTCCATCGAGACGAATCTAATAGCTTGCACAGAGCAACCAAGATGTTTGAGAATAACTAATTATTTGTTTACGCTACCTAGAAAAACTACCTAAGCCGCTTCAATAAAACTGAAAACAGATTCTGTTCATCTCCGCTTTTCTTCGTTATTCGGAGCCTCCGGCTCTTCGCGTGAATCAATCCTACTGTGAATGTACTGAGTTTGTTCTAACCAAACTGCAATCCACTCATCTTCTCCAGATCCATCTTTCTTACTTTATCCATACTAAATCGCTCTCAGAGGGTCGATAGTCGAATCTGCGAGTGTTTTGGTTGACTTATAGTCAGTCACCTATCCAGGGAGTCTCCACCGCTCCCATGGGCTATATCCGCCAAAGGTTCCGGTATACTCGTGTATTGATAACCATGGCGCGTCAATAAGGAAGCCATACTCGGTTTCAAAAACAAGTTTCAAAACGAATTCCATCAGCAAAAAAAGCGTAGCGTCGGACCATAAGGGAAATCTTCCAACCACTGGACTTTTGCAATTTTATTGCCACAGTGAAGTTTTAATGGGTTTCCCACGTCTGTCGAATGCAATTCGTTAGATTCTCCATTTCATGGAGAGCCGTGATAATGAGTCGTGTCCCGATAGATAGTGTAGCGACTCCTCCACCTCATCTAGGACCTCCCTCAAAGCCACTTTTCTGATTGGTCTCAAGGCCGTATTCCAAGGATGAGACGTTGAACAACAGATATCCACGGCCGTCCAATCGTCCAATCGCCCATCTTTCATTTCTACTCTCGCTCGTCTCGTCGATAAGTTATTTAACTTTCAGGTTCAAGCCTTGCCTGCGACAATTTTCGATGATGCCCAAGCCCTTTTTCCATCCCGGTTCTTCCATGCCGCAGACCTGTAGGTTGAATAAACAATCGGTGTTCTTGTCTGCTGGTAGCATGTCGCCAAAAGGGTCGGCTAGTTGTTTCTTGCCGTTGGTGTCGAAACAGCGAACTGGCCCGAGGAAGATTTGGTCCTTGGTCATCCCATATTTTGACATTAATAGTTCAGCCTGGAGGTCCAGGGAGTTGGCGTTATCTTGTACTGTGCTAGGCTTTATCAACAGATATCCAGCCATTCCTCCTATTTTATCGCCACCATCCACGCACATCTGAGCTGCGTGGTCATTTTCGTGGTTACAGTTGTTTGGAAAGCGGAAAATAAATGCCTTTTGTTCCTGAAGTACGAGACTGATCGCACGCCTGGTGATGACATCGGTGACTCTTTCTTGTAAAGCTGTGGAAGGTCACATGTCAGCATTACTCTTAGGCTGTCGAACTAGATTCTGAGACCAGCGTGGAAATACAGTTACGAGGAAAGCGTTTCTAAATTTCCTCTCAGAACATGTGGATGAGGGTGGTCTTACCAGCTTGACTGAAGTTTTGCGCAACACCTAGAAATTGTCCTCCAGCCAATATTGCACCCAATCCATCCTTGGCGTCGATTGGGCTGTCGACTAACCTCTTGATTTCTACTGAGATAGCATGCTGGTAATCTTGGACAACTTCACCAAGTGAAGCGCCGACGTTACTCCATGACATAAACTTGTCAAATTGGGCTGTGTTTCTCATCATATTGAACGAATAGACTCCCGTGAATCTGAAATTGCTTATTTGTTGATTGAGTACCGCCATTTCTCCTGTGAAGGGAACATAGGACAACATCAGAGAAAAAGCACCCATCATGGCTCTAAGAGGAGTCTCGGTAACCTTTTTGTTGGGATGAAAATCGTTGACAACTTGTGGTATAATCAAGGACATGATAGACGATGCGAACATGACAGCCGTGTGAAGGGAATTCATGTATGCATTCCAGTTTTGGATGGCGACCATTGCATACCTACACCATATATCTGTTAACACATAAACTATCATAATAATAGAAGGAAATGTTCTTACCATGCTGGAGTCATCACTGGAAGACAAGGCTGACCAGCATTACAAAAGGCGTCAAGACCACTAAGAAAGCAAAGTTAGAATGCGAATATTCCCGTCGACCAATTGACGGAAAACGTACCAGAAAAAGTTTGGTGCACCAAAACTTTGGGCTAAAGCCTGTACATTGTTTGTAGTTGTAGGAGTGAAGTTTTTGGCTGCGTCAATGATAAAAGTGTCCATGTCCAATTCCATCCACGTTTCGTTGGTGAGAGGTTTTGTGGGGCAGGAGTCGGCGCCCTTTCCGACACCATCCGGTGATGGGAAGGCAAATGGAGATGCAGTTATGGCCCATAGCCCGTAGGCTACGAGCAAAAAGGCATGACAGTACATCCAGGAAAATAGGCGCTCGCAACGAAAAGGAGAACGACAAGTAAGAATGAGGTAAATAGGAGAGAAGTGGAGGAAGGGAGACTATAAATGATCAAGGAATGTGTTTGCCCGAAAAGCTGGTAAGCTGGTAAGAAATTTGGAGTGGGAAAGTCATATTTCTTATGTTCCTGGGCTATATTCCCAGGAGTATCCCTTAATTAATGGTCGAAGCCCGTTATCAGATAGGATAGGTATCGCGATGCGGCAAAATGCTAAATATACGAAACCCAGTCCCTGTATCGTGGGTCACTGGGATACCGCGAATATCCAAGGGGTTTTGAGCTTCGCGAGACTTACTCCGCAATTACCCCGCTTTTGTTGGGCACGTGTGTACTTAGAAGTGCTGTGTGGACAAGGCGCAAACCGATGGGTAATTCTGTTTCTGTTTCATACTGGAGCGATGGCTATCATCATCAGATCAAAACAACGGTAAGCCTCTCCCCATAATATCATGCAGCAGATCATGTCTCGTATCTCACCATCTATATAAACACTCCCTCATCTGAACTCGAAATGTGTTCTGTGGAAACATCTATTCTGTTACTGAACAATACTACGTACTTAGTGGGCTTTTGTCATCCCTGCGTACTTGAAGAGTTGGCTCTCGGTTAAGATTTAGTTTAAGCGAGGGGCGGGGTATTAGAGTTAATATGATATTAAGAGCGGGCACGTGGCTCCTCATCACAGTCATTATTTTGTCATGTCTCGAACTTCATATTCCTAGGTTGAAGGAAAAATGTAGTGCGCAGCAAGGAACCATTTCTACATAGCCAAGTTCGGCAGACAAATCTATATTCGCACGTTGATCTTTGTCAATCATTGCGTGGGATGGGTAGAAGTTCGAGGAATATGTGGGGTACAGAAGCACTGCACGGCGTCAGTAAAGTTTAGTTGAGACCACGACTTCTCCAATCTATTTCAAAACGCTTGGCAATGTTGCTTGTTTGTTGTAAATGGATGCACTCCATTATGTAAACATCTCCAATATTGCCCCAATAGACTCAGGAAGCTTTCTTTGGAATGTGATATTCTTTATCCTAAGTCCGAGTTTCGTATATTTTCTACAGAGCTATACGCCAGCAAGAGACAATTTATGGATCAGAATGTCCACTTGCTTTCATCTGTCAACAGAAAGTATGTTAAACAAGATTTCTTGAATAAGGTTTGCGGGACACCTTGGCACAATGGCGACATGAATAACAATGTTATTCTTTTTTCGTATCAAACTGCCACCAACAGTTATCGCCTCGCAATAAGTACCAGTGTCAAAGACTCTTTGCGATAGCATCAAGCATTTTTACGAGAGGTGTGGTGGGCCTCAATTCTTGATATTAGGAGAGATTGAGACAACGAAAGCGAAGTTTCTAGAAGTAGCTATAACCTAAAATGGGGCAGCCCTACCATACTTGAAGTTCATTTTCTCAAAAGTGAGCTACTAAGGGGGTATTCTGGGGTACTTCAAAGCTTAATCGCTGTACAAGTGGGCTTGTGAGCTGACACCTGCCTTGAAGTGGGGCATGTACTCCCCTAAAGCTCTTGATTCGGTGGATAGCTGGATCAAGCACCGACATTACCTGCGGATTTCGATTTGAAACTTTCAAATGTGGAAGGAATATCCTACGAGGCACTTAATAATTGGAATGTTAAGACTCAAAAACCCTGATCGCAGGGTTCTTCGCGTTCTTGATAACTTTATCCTTACCCCTACTAGTAACCCAATTTTCAAAGACCTTTGAGTACGGAAATTTAATTCCTGTTGTCTAATAGTCTTAACTTGGAGGGGGATTGAATAACTTCTAGCATGAAATAAAAGTCTGGTAGGGTAGGTAAGCGGGCCTAATTAAGAACGTTAGTCAAATCGCTTATGATAAGACCTCTACAGCGTATCTCCACCTAGGCCCAGAGATAGGTATCTGGTGAATCTAGAAGCACTCGTAATGATCTAAGTAACTGTAAAGCTGCGAAGGACTCCAATCTTTCTGAATACTCTTACCTTGTTATACCCTCGAGTCATGCGTTGAACAGCTTCTGATGAAAGAAGTATAGAATTTCTAGGTTCTAGTTATATATTGTATCCATTCATCGTAAATATGCCTTTCGCTGTATAAGACAGGGGTAGAGCTGGGGCAAGACGAGGGTTACGCAAGAGACGGAAGGTTTCGCAGGAAAAAGTACTGTGGAGATGTGCGATTCCCTGCAACCAGGGTAGTTAAATCGAGAAGGATTGCTGGACTTGAATAATGGCCAAAAACCCCCCAAACTATTGTCACAAACCTCTACGCGATGGCAGTCGTTGTATACGAGAGAGGAAGGTTCATGTCTATTTCCAGATCTTGGGCCCTCTGGTATTCCAATGCGATGTATGAGATAAAGTATCGTAATAATGGATACATCCACGCTAGAAACAGGCTTTGGTACGTACAGTACCGTACACATACCGAATTGCTTCAAGGTTCAGTCTTTACATTAACCCGCGTTCCAAGTAAAAGGGGTGGAGATTTCGAATTGGCACAGTCACGTAGATCATATGCAATGAGAGAGAGCTCATGTCGCCTTGATCTACATCGTTGATCCGTTGGTCGAACTGAAATCTGAGGCCGAGCCGTGATAATATTAGCAGTACTACGAAATAGCAGGAGCCTAGTTCGTAGAGTGTTTATTTTTTGAGAGCACGGAGTGCGCGTCTTTGTGTCATTCATACATGAATTACTAATTGTCGACATACAGTAGCAAACACGAAGCAATAAGTCTTAGAAACTCGTTCAATGCCAATGTACCCTGCATCTTACTACATAGCAGTTGAGCAGGTGGACCAGGAAATGAGTACAGTAAAAGCGGTTAGAAAAGCTAAAAGAGAGGGGAAGGAAGGAGACAGCAGAAGGCCAGACACTACAACGTGGTCCTTTCCTAGGCCAATGCTTCAGGATGCTGCGTTGGCTCAAATGTTGTCAGCCTGTCAATCCCTAATGTCCCACTCCAAGAGAAGGTCGATGTTTCACTTCCTCCGTTGGTAACTTGGCATCAGCGATTATTGATCACACTTGCCAATATATATATAAGCTTTAATTGTCATTTGGTAAGGTGAGTGCTCCAGTGCCTTCTCCAAGCTTCTTTCCGACTCTTCTTTCTTGGATGCCTAGCACGAACAAGAGGAAAATCCATGAAATAATTGTTTCCAAGCGTTCTTGTAGGGTCTTTGCATTCAGGAGAAGCTTTTACCTTGCACGTGAGGTCAACTTGTATCTGGAGCCTAATCGCTGTATCTCGAATTCCCTCAGGTGACGGCGTTCTCATCTTGACTCTCCATATCATGGTCCGCCGCACCCATCAAGAAGCACCCAGATTTAGGTCTTAGATTTTCCTGGTAGAAGTTCTGACATTTCTAAAGAGTTACTTCTAGTTTATCGGCCCTAGTTTAAGAACCACTTGAAAGCTATCTTTGTGGGATATACCAGAAACCAAAGCTAACCATATGAAGTAACCCTCTCCCCCGACAAATCACTAAGGAGAAGGGAAACTGGGCGATCTACAACTCGAAGTATCACGACTTGGAAATGGCATAATCATCCCTCGAGTCATCTAAGCGCTTGTTAGTAGTCTTGAAGATTCTCGGAATGCCGGAATCCTCAAACGGAGTTCCATCCATAATCATGTCCGCCAACCCCTTCGTCGTCAGCCAAATAACCGGCATTCCATGACCATCAAACCCCGCAGAAATCCAAACTCCCTTCTTTCCTGGAACTGCACCAACGCTAGGAACGCCATCGGCATTGTACCCCATGATTCCAGTCCAGATACTCTCAACCTTTGCCCTTGTATTCTCCCATCCAATGAAATGGTCTTGCATGTAGCTATCGAAGTACTTCTTTGCTGGTTCAATGAGTGTTGAATCATCAGTATTGCCATACCATTCGTCTCTAAGAGGGAGAAAATCCGCACGTGCACCGCCTACAATGATTGTGCCGTCTGGACGAGAAATAAGATAGTCATGAGAACCTCTGGGGAGACGCAGACAGTATGAGTCGGTCATTTCTGGCACCTTGATCCCTTCTGGTGTGGTAATGTGGCAGCAAATTCCTCGGCAAGGGACGATTTTGCCCTGGTATTCGGGGAGGAGAGATGCTGTATAACCATTGGTGGCCATGATGATATTCTTAGCAGTGATGGGACCACGTGGGGTATGTGCTGTCCATTCGTTGGACTTTTCCTCGGAAGACTCAAGGGCTGTAACCGGGGTATTTGTTTGGATGTTGAGCTTTCCAGTTTCGTGGGCAACCTTAAGAAGTCCCATCATCAGTTTATAAGGGGAAACCTGTGCAGCTGGGAAGGAGAAACAACCAACGCAGCCTTTGACCTTAGAGATCTTGTGATAGTCAGAAAATATTATAAGATATTGCTATTCGAACTTATTTCGAAGTAATAAGAGACAATCTCATAATCTTACCTTTTCGGCATCTTCCTCATCAGACCATTGCAATGTGCCCAAAGTTCTCATAGCAACCCCCTTCTCCTTCATGTCCTCAAAGGTCTTCTTGGCAGCCTTAGCATCGTCGCGATTGGTGTGAATATCAAAAGAACGCGTAAGGACGAAGTCACAATCAATTCCCTCGCTCTTGACAAGGTCGGCAATAGCTGTAACATGATCATCTTCGAAAGCGCAAAGTTCAGCAGCAGCTTCTTCACCGTAAAGTTTGATCAGCGATGGGAGACGAGTATAAACGGAGGGTCGGATATGTCCACCTATGTATAAAGAGGTAAGCGAGGGCGAGTGCTAATTTATGATAAAGGAACAGTACCATTTCTTCCAGTCGCGCCAGAACAAGCCTCCCGCGCTTCAACCAAAATGACCCTCAGATTGTCTTGGCCTTTACGTGACTTTGCCTTTTTGGAAGCGAGGAGGTGATAAGCAGCCGAGATACCCGCGTAGCCGCCTCCAATGATTAGGATATCGCATTCTGTTGGAAGACTTTCGGTGGTGCGATGAGTGTCCAATTCATCTGGGGCGATTCTCCAGAAAGGAATTGTCGCGTGTTCTACAGGTAGCGAGGGCGTTTGCAAAGCTGAAGGCGCGATGGACCCCATCTTGCAGAATGGTTGGGATGTTGTGAGGTAGACTGTGAATCTGTGAAGCTGAAACTGCTGCGAGAGAATTACTGTATTGCGTAGAAAAACGTAAGTCTTACTTGATGAGGCTACCAGAATAACTTCAACTGAAGTTCTTTTTTGTTGACAGTAAAGTGGTAGGTCAGTGTTGTGGCAGATACGCATTCACTGACTCGTTAATATACAGCTATCACTACCATAACACAACTAAGGTATTTCACTATCTGCTAGAACTTCAAGTGTAATATTCTGAGATTTGACTGATTAAAAGGTGAGCCACATATAAACTGGCTGGCTCTACAGCGATGAATACCATGTATCAGGCTACACTAGCTATATTATGATGATGAGGGCTTTCGCCTTCCATCAGATAACAAGTTTGGCATAGATGCCTTTGAACAGAATTCACTGGCTATCACTTCCTACAGATACTCCCTCCTCACACATTACTTCACCCTTTTACCAGTACTCACCCTCACCATTCCTGTTCTCATTTTTAGCACTCAGCTCAAATAAAGGCAGTTATTACTCCCTATTTACTTGAGCGATTCTCGCAATGGAGCTTGTTAGATCATTATTAATACTGTAATATAATTATTCTTGTTTTGTTCTGGTCCGTTGGTTTACTCAGAATCTTAGGATAATACTCACGTACAGTAAGATCTTACGTTAGCCTTTCAAATATCCACCAAGCAACTCTGACAACTCTCTGGGTAGAGCTAGAGTAAAAGTTACCTACATAACCATTGATAAAACGTCTTCCAATCGCCCATCATATACACTTAAAGGTAGCCAATCTAGCGAAATTGAACTTGTTGAACTTTTTCAATACATCTACTTAGAAGCGAACCTAAAACACTTCACCAACAACCCTTAAGAATTACCCCCTGCTTCTAGAGACACATACCCTGTGGGAGTTTATGCAACATCTACTCCATGGGATATAGAGTTAGCTCCTACTAGATCCTTTATATCAACAAAGGTTACCCCCTCACTAGTACAGTAAGTACTAGGTACTGAGAACTTGGGACTTAGGGACCTAGGCATAAGCTAAAAGCTTATATATATCAGTTTTTCGAAGAACTTCTACGCTCTGCGTACCTTAGATTCAAGGTTATACTTTTATGTATTGAAAGGTTTAAGCTATTTATCGAAAGGCTGAAGCTAACTCAGAGTACCGCCTGTATGTATTAGAGTTCTTTCCCCACCCACGTGTGTAGTTTATTTTCTTAGGACTGCCTAGAAGTCCCTACATACTAGTAAATAGACACTACCTGTAAGTCCGTCCTTATCTCCGTCTCTCCCATTGTCCTCCCTCAACTGTAGGTATATACAACTCTAGGCAATTACGGCATTCAAGATATAAGTAGTACTGTATAAATAGTACTATATAGAGAGATTTAGTGAAATTGTATGAAACATTCATTTTAGCCTTTTTCAATAGCCCTAATATGTACGCGTCCCCGCCTTAAGACTCCATTGACTTTTTTTCTTTTTTTTTTGGTGAGATCGCTAATGATATATTGGGCCGTTCTCCCACAGGGATAGCTAGGAGGTTTTGGAATGCCAAATCTTATTAACATGGAAGTATAATCCTTGCTACTGCAGCACTAGGAAACCCCTACCAGTTGAATATATGCCCCGCATTCCAATAAAGTATTAGCACCTTATTTCATCGTGATTGAAATTGAAAGGCACGTGCCCTTGTTTTTACCTAGCAACCTGAGTGGACATATGCAAACAAGATAGGATATCTCAGAGTCTCAAAACAATGACTATATCATATAATGACGTAGTTACCCCTCTAGACTCGACTGATATTATCTTGATAGCAAAGGATCCTCATATGCGTCACTCAAAGTACCCTTGTCCTCTTTGGACTTCAGGCTTCATACCACTAGAAACTTCATCTCGCATTTAGATAAACCATACAAAATACACCTAGGTATCAACAGCTCTTATAGCGGTCTTTTTCAATGAGCACAATTTCTTAGTCAAAGGTTCTCTATAAAATCGACTGGTCTTTTTACACCAAAATAATGACCAACAGAAACCTGCAAGTGATTTCAAAACAGGCAGTTGATTCCAGGTTGCTTGACGAGGTTGTGGTCACGTGAGGTCAAGTCTAATTGCTCTAAGAAATAGTTACTTTTCCTGAGACTTTCAAGGAGAAGATACAATAGTTTTTCTGCAAAGACTACTCAAGGAATGTCCTTGGACTGGTATTGTAGAACAAGGTCAGCCCAAAAGTTTGCTATGGCATTCACGTGTCCATATATTAGTAGGTACCTACTATGTAAAATGAAGACAATAGATATGATTCTAACCTCATTTATCGGTACAAACCTTGATATGGAATCCTCCGTTTTTCGTAAGGCTAGAATCTTCTACAACAGGAGCACCATCTGAACTAATATCTGCTCGCGTCAGTTCATCCCTTCCTCTTTTAAACGCCAAAGGCACTAAAAAAACGTGCGCTCCTAAGTGGAGTAAAGATGTCTACTTTAACAACATCTTGCCCGTAAAATAACATCCGTTGGCCGACTAGACCACTTTTTTTAGTTATGTGAGCTTAAACTTAACCCAATCATCGAATCCACTTATATCCACTTCAAGTGCACTTTCTTTCCAGTGCCTTTCGCACCTGGAAGGGATACGTAAAGTAACTAGGAGCCATGAGGACAGAAACAGGAAGATGAACCAGACCAGAATTGCAGGTTGTTTCACCAAATTGATAGGGTTTAACAGATCCCAATTCAAAATTTCTCTCCAACACTCCATTCACAACTTCTAACCATCTCTTACTACATCAACCCTTTCACTATCCAAAAGTTCTATGGTGCAAACAGTATATTATCAAGCTCCCCAAACTGCTGGACCAGGAGGTGTATATGTAGTAGCCTTACTCGAGTAAATATCAATCTAAGAATCACACCTCAAATTAGCCCACATCATTATGCCAACGACAGCAGTAATTAGAAAACCAAGCAAAACGTACCATAATTCCAGGGTCGTTCTGAGAAGCATAGCCAGGAATAGTAGCCAGGAACTCCCCACTCGGATTCTCTGTTCCACTCCCCGTAATGGCAATTTGGGCGCTAGAATATCCCAAAGTCAGCATTGTAATCACTAGTAAATATGTCAAGTTCCAAAACAAGCCTGGACCCCCTTTACACTCTCTTATTTTCAGTAGAATAATAGACACACTCAAAGTTCTGCCAAAAGCCAACAGGATAATCTCAATAACGAACAAAATAACTCACCATTCCGCATAAAACTGTGGCGTATTGCTCTGATGCAACGCCAGCAACTCATGTCTAATCAAGTAATTCCCCGGCGTCAACTTCGCCGGAATCTTACTCGTCCACGCTAGATCCTTAAGCACCTTCGCAGTGCCCCAACTCTTTCCCGTCAGTGGAGGAGCAGTCATGCCCATCTGGTCGATTTTGAACCAACCCTTTCCGGAACCTGAACAGGAAGCGAAGTCGCCTGCGCATTTGAAGAGCCAGACCATGACCGGACCTTGTTCGTGTGTCCATTGTGCCCACTTGGCGGTTATGGAGCTACCTGCTGCGATGGAAGCTGTAAGTTTGGCGGAGGTGCCGCCATTGCACATGACCTTTTTGTCGGTTACTGACATGGTTGGGTTGTAGTCTGGCCATTGACGTTGGATTGAGTCGGGGGATGAGGAGGGGGAGAAGCCGGTGTATCTGTGAAAAGGTTCTTCTTAGTATGTTTGGGAAAGAATGTGGATTGAGGGAGGAATGTGTTTACCCAGGATATGTCTTCCCATCTATCACATAACTAGTCACCGCGCCATGAGCAGAAGCTTGGGCAACAAACAGAGCAGCAGCGGATAGGACCGAGACGATATGCATGATGAATCTTCAATATGAAATTGAACTGAATGATCGAGGAATTGACACAAGTAAAGTTCAAGAAGAAGTCCCCTTCGTACGACTTTATAACCCCCGACTTCTTCTCCAGATTTCTTCCCCACAGTTCAGTCATGCGGGAACGACATATAAGCAGTACTACGATATATTAATTGTCTTTCCGCGTGATAGTGGCAGAACCAAAGATCGCTCGCGAGGGTAAACTAGAACCAAGGAAATTGATATATTGCCGGAGTACGGTCCGTTGTTGTATATTGCCAAAAAGGCGGATACTTGGACCAATGGGAGGTCGATACATGGGAACTGGGGGGAAGATCAGATGTCTGGAGGTAGTCGAAAAAATAATAATAAATGATGGTTATTCCGATTGATACATTATTTACCAATATTTCAGCTGTAGAAGGGGGCGGTATTGAAAAGGAATGTGGTTCGGGTGCAGATGATGTTGTACAATAAATCTTGTCTGAGACTTCTGGTCAATTGCGAAATTAATAGTACTTTTATGGATAAAGTGATCTTTAGCCGGACACGCTTTTGATCTTTACACTGCATCAAACCTGGGGGCGTGTTGCATTTTCTGGGGGAATAATGTAGCAAGGGAGGACAGTATATCCGGATAGCATGAAATGACAAGTATTCAGAAATTCTATAAACACTACACTCACAAGAGGTATTACTTTTGATCCACATCCACCTCATGAACATGTTGTGATGGTTTTTGGACAGAATGATGTTGAAAACCTGGAACTAATTACCTTTGACCATTTATAATGCCCTTTCAACTCTGCGAGTCCTTTTGTGTGACAACGATGTACTCAGAGCAATAAAAACATCTCTTACAGCTCGAATTGTGCATTGAAAAGGGTATCAACAAGTCCCATCAAAAGGTACCCCCCCAAAGAGTGCCATGATGAACGGAAATGATTATACTGTAACCACAAACTATTTGAAACTGGAAGGCAGATTATGTGGACATCTCCTCTTGTGCCCTGCAGCACTGACATGTGATGTCTTGTAAAAAGACGGATAAAAGCCTTAAATAAGAAAGAGCAAAAAGACCAACGACGATTCCCTTGAAATTCCCATAAGAGAAAGTACTTTGAGTAATATTTTATAGAGAGTTGCACATATCAATTCTAGGGAGTTTCTGATTCTATCTTCATAGTATGGATTCATAATTAGTAGACACTAATCTCACACCACAAATATCTCTTAATTCCCCATTTCTTCAACAACTAATTCTTCCTACTTCTTCAAAGATTCTTCTCCTACCCCTTTCTATACATACCAACAAATAATCTTCAATAGACATCAGCTATTAGAAAATTCGCCGATTCAGTTCAGATTTAGTAAAGACAGACTGTCGCTATATAATAGTAAACCTAGAATACAGTATGGTCGCTAGCACGTGACGCACCCCTAATTAAGCCACTACTACTCCGCTTCTTTGAGCCTAGCGTACTATGGTATCTATAAGTACTAGGTACCTAGCTAGCTACCTTTGATGCTGGATGGGAAACAGGGCTTTGTTACTACATATCGTAATCTACGGTAGGTCTATTACATTACACACACTTGACTAGTAAAGCCAGACCAATATAAATCTCGTGATTACACATATCCATTCACGAATCAGGATCCCAAGCATAGACTGCTTTACTATGAGTCATATTGTCAAATAGGTTATTGATACTAACAGGCTATGTTTAGGAGTGGTCAACTCAAAGTTTGGCCAAGTTGAAGTCCAAGGGGGGGTGAAGAGGAGGTTTCTTTATATGGGCTACGGAACGGACTCGAGCGGATATTGCCAGCACTCTTCATTCCTTATTAATTAATCCTCACACACTCTAAGTACTTGACTTGTTACTACTGTTTACTATAGAGTTTTATCAGCCAGCCACCCAAGCCACCCAAGCCACCTGAGCCACCCGAGGTAATTTACCCTACTTTTTCTAGCTACCTAGCGGGCCTAGATACTGTCGCCCTTGCCCGCCAATACGTTACTTAGTATTGTAACCCCTCTAGCTCAACTTGTACCTACTACTCTAATTCCTTTCGCTATTCCGAGTCGTTGCTATTGTCATTGTTATTATAAAAACAAGGCTAGAACTTAGGAGGCTAGGAAAGATGACTAGAGTAGACGGGAGTATTCCTGTGATTTTACCTCTATTAGGAAAGGCTTCCGTACTAGCACTTTCACCTTAGCGAGAACAAGAAAATATCGCGATATTATATCGTACTTCCCTCTCCCCCTCTCCCCCTCTCTATCTCTCTGTCTCCTATATTATTTACGCTCTATTATAGTAATATTTAGGAGTCAGTAATAAGTAAGCGAGTTATACGGTTACTAGAAGGGGGGTGTTACAGCAAGAGCGGCTATATATATAGGCGACAGGTTAACAGCGAGAGTGGCTAGATTAGCTAAGAATAATTGGGTGGTTGGCCGATAAGCACTCTGTAGTAACAAGTACATGTAGTATATAAGGACTAATTACCTAAATTTACTCAGTTTTAAAAGCCAATTCTAAACTGCTAATTGGTTCAATTTTGTCTGTAGGAACTGGGGGGTTATATTAGTTTTAAATAGCTTCTTGTTAATTCTTTTAATAGGGAATAATTTATTAGAAGCGTGGACGCTAATCCTAAAACGTGACTCTTCCGCTGTTTCACGTAATCTAATAAGATATATGTTGGTTGACTATCAAATTCAAGACACAAGGTACAATAATTTTGTATTGTAGTTCGTATTCTGTGTAGAGAACTAAGTAGAGTGTGGGCTACGGGTTCTACATATACCCGTAGGTCACATGACAGGCCACCTGATTCCCCCCTTGCAGTACAGTGGCTGAAACTGCTACTACCAAGAACAAGTGGAATGTAGCATATCGCAACAGTATATCACACCGCATTAAGATTTTACCCACCTATAGGTATATTTCACTCTCTAAAATCACGTGGTAAGTCCTTAGACCCGCTGCTTACAGGAATTACTCATATTATATCTAGATTAGTAAGATATGCTCGATATTTATAACAAAAAGAGTGATTTATATCAAGAGGATATATTGATCAAAAGCATGAGATATAATATTATGAGAGAAGTAGATATATTTTCATAAATAAGAACTTAATAAGAAATAATTACTAACTTAGATTATAGAAATTCTCGGTTTACTCAGTTCAGTGTCGTTAACATGTTACTTGGTTTTATAATTTTAATTAGAACACTGTTTTGATTTGCGATACTAAAACTAACTCAAAAACAGAGAAAACCGAACCATTGCAAGACTGTTGAAAAAGTGCTATGAGTTATGAGTTGCTGTGGTTAGGTACGTCTTCACGATTTCAATAATACTTTGTATATAATATTGAGCAGAAGCAAGACTTGTGAATAACTCATTGCCATATCTAGGAATAATCCTCTTCTTGCCTCTAGTAAATACACAACTGTATTAACGAAGGAAAAACAACAATAATAAGATGGCCCTTCTAATCAAAGCTTTCGTTCAAAGGACTACTATAAAAGGATGTGTTATGTGCACGTAACAGGCCTTTCTCTGGGAACTCAGTTCTGTGTTTGTATTCACCATATGCTCCGTGTTCTTTTTTTAAACTTGTAGTCATTCGTTTAACCCCTTTTGAAGAGAACCACCAAGAACCACCAAGAACCCCCAGACTTTAGAAACACAAACACACCTAGTACATCACAGCAGGTACCTGACATTAACTTCAAGCCGTGGCTTCCCATCTATCCCCAAATTTTCCTGGTAAAAGTCCAGAGATACTACCATAGAGCTTCAAACATATTACCATGCATCACTATAAGATTTTTGAAGAATCCCTAAATACAACTACAAAGAAATATGGTTCGTAAAACTAATAAATTGCCCCACTAAGAGATGAATAGATTAGGTAGGGCTGATCGCTCGCTTTCGTAGCTTAAAATTATTGTTATATTGATGTAATTGAAAATGAATGGTGTAGTATTGTAGAAGGTGATGATACCTATAAATCATCTTGAATACGTTGTCTTTAGCTAATGCGACTAATAGTTCAGTAAGCAGGGAAGCATTTATGTTTGTATTAAGGTACACAGTCTCAGATATGTCCAAATACTAGCTTACTTCCATCTTATCTGGGGGAGTGAGTAGCAGTGTAGCACCATCAGACCTTCTTCCCAAATGGATCAGATCAGAAGGGGATGGGGAAAGGGGGGTGAATCAGGATGTTAAACGAATACCAAATAATTGCTGCATAAAAAGGGGGGAGACATAGATCAACAAACCAGTTAGTATGAAGTGAAGTTGGTCACAGACATGTGTCATTAAACTAGACGAATGAAAAAGGGGAGCAAGATAATGAAAACTGGGGGACGCTGAGAAATCGGTTCACTCCCCAAAGTAGAGGAGTAAGCGACAAGTAAACAATTCAAGGGGGGAGTGCTGAGAAATCGGTTCACTCCCCAAAGTAGAGGATTAAGCGACAAGTAAACAATTCAAGGGGGGAGTGCTGAGAAATCGGTTGACTCCCCAAAGTAGAGGAGTAAGCGACAAGTAAACAATTCAAGGGGGGAGTGCTGAGAAATCGGTTGACTCCCCAAAGTAGAGGAGTAAGCGACAAGTAAACAATTCAAGGGGGGAGTGCTGAGAAATCGGTTAACTCCCCAAAGTAGAGGATTAAGCGACAAGTAAACAATTTAAGGGGGGAGTGCTGAGATGGTAACTGGAAAGTGGCTAGGGAGCAAACTTGTGCAGCGAAAAAGGGGCATGACAGGAGTGAGATTGGAGTAGGCGATGAAAAGGCGCTAGAAAAGGGGGTAAACGAATTGATGAGAATATGAATCAGATTATCACCAAAGACAGACAGATGGCGTAGTAACTAGTCGCATTGAAAGGCAGGAAATGTAGCAAAAGACTGGATGATAGATAGGTAGCTTGAAAATGAAAAGGGGGGATCCCAAGATGTTAATCGGAAAGTGGCTGGAAGTAAACAGTGGCTGGAAGTAAACAGTGGCTGGAAGTAAACGAACAAGCGAGAAAAGGGGAGACGATGTGAAATCGTCTAGGGAACAGAACAGACGAGAAGTAAACGAACAAGCGAGAAAAGGGGAGACGATGTGAAATCGTCTAGCGAACAGAACAGATGGGAAGTAAACAAATAGTAACAAGCACAAAAAAGCGATTGAAAAGGGGGGTTACCTGGAATGATGAAACCAGGTGGCAAATGTGAAAATTCTCACAACACAAAAAGTAAATAACGGTCACAGGCCAAATAATGCAAGCCTAATAAATGACAAGGGGGGAGATACTCACCCCCTCTTCTAATAGAAAGGTTATTTTTCTGGTGGCACCAGTGCACCACATACGAAAAATAACCTTTTAAGTGGGGGGAGGGGGATAGTACAATCATAGACGAAACATAAAATATCTTGGCAAGCAAGCACACAGTGCCAACCAAAAAGGGGTCAACAGAACTAAACAAAAACAAATAAACGACGAATGGGAACAGTAGAGTGGGTGATGGGTAAACATTCATAAGCGGTTGAAACAAAGTTGTTATCCACGTCAAAGGAATTTAGAAGGCTTTCCGCCCCTCCTCCACGGGCCCCTTACTCGAGTAGCTCCCGTTCCTCCTACCCCGCTGCTGACGGAAAACCCCAGGGACTCTGTAAGCTCCCGCTGACAGCGGGACAGTGTCTAAATAGGCTGTTTCTCATTCGTCACCCACCCTTCACGCCTTCCCAGGGTCCTGTTGTCAAGGACTCTGTCGGTCTTATTGCCGAAAAAATGGGGTGATGCTCGCGTCACAACGGACGAGAAAGCATCTGATCTTACAATTCGTGGGAACCGCAATGAATGGTTTACGAGTCAATCTGGACGAGTATATAGAAGAGACGAGGGACGGCGCGCGCGGAGGAAACCATTGCTCTGATTTTGTTCTTCTTTTTGGGATTTTGCCCTTTTTTTCAGTTGCTGCTGCTGCTCGTCAACGTCGATTCGTCGAACTATCCGAGAGCAGTGCCATGGCTTAGGGGAAGCCTTCCGCTTTCAAGGTTCCGTTCTAATTGCTACAGGCGCAACATGATTCGCTACAGCATGGAGAGCGTGCTTGCCATGCTGGGAGAAGTGGAGATGCAGAGGCTGCTGGACGCCTGTGAGTTAGTTTACTAAGGTTCTTGTTCTCTTGTCCTCTTGTCCATGAAGATATTCGGGTGATGTCCATCGATCGCTGCCCCTTTTCATCTCATCTTGCCCTCTAAAGCCCCTCTCTCGTTTCTGGAAGACTCTGGCTTTAGCTCTTGAGGCTTGTCGCTCGCAGACTGCTGTCGACTGTCGTGGTACCAAACATTACCAATCGCCTGGACCTGGAGCTCCGCCGTGGAATCGCCCATCGAGATTTCGTCGTGTTGTGCATTTTGTGCCATTGGAAACTGCCGTACCGGTACGACGTGGGAACTATCCGGGCCTTTCATATACTTCCCGGACGGCCTTCAAGCCTTCGAGGACCGGATACGGGCTGCCTTGGAGTGTATTGCGTGCTGTCGCCGTCGCCGTCGCTGTTGCTGTTGCTGTTGCTGCCATCGCCACCGCCATCTTGCGTAGGAAAGGAGAGGATACGGCGTTCTTCTGGTATTGATGCGTGCGGACAGAGGTTGCGATTGAGTTAGGAAGTTTCATCGAGTCTTCGAGGAGGAATTGTCGTGGTGGTATCACACACTGTACCGTACAGTACAGTTAGTACCAGTACTTCGTACAGAGACAAAGCCTTTGTTGCGGACCGCTGCTCCCTGCCGTTGTTTTTCCACCACCTCCCGAGCGGCCAGGTGTGCCCTGAGTCTCTTGAGCCTCGAGCCTTCAGAAGAAGCTTCACAACCCCATCGCCCGAAATTCAAAATCACCACAACGCCCAACTCTCTCTCTCCCCAATCTACCCGTCGCCTCCAGCCATCACTCCCTAGCGCCCATCACCCATCACCCATCACCCATCATCCGCACCTATTGCCATCGACTATCGGCCCATTGTCATCGCCCTCACTCTGCCCTTCTCGCGATCGCGCAGCCCTTCTTCACCCTCGAGAGCCCGAAAACCCCTCTGCCGCATCCCCACCTTTCCATTGCTCCCTCGTTCTTGTTGTACATACTCTCGCTAGTCGCGAGACATTGAATTTTGGCTTCCCCGGATGAGGCAAGCTTCAAATCCCTCTCTGTAGCACCAACAATGACCCCCATGGAGAGCCGTTGTTGCCAATTCAAACATTATATCCACGATCCAAGCTCGCCCACTAGATAATCGGCGCGGCCAACTCTCGCCGTCGCCCTCTCATTCTCAATCTCTCTCCCATTGCCATTGCCATTCTCTGACTTCACACACTTCACCAACCACACATCTCGACCCGAGCTGTGACTGACTACGAACAGTGGTCGTCTTCGGCGCAACTCTACTTATCCAAGCTGAAAGGGTTACTAAAGAACCAGCCTCAATGATCTGGTACTTATTGTACCCGTTTAGAGGGTATGTTTAGCCCCTCAATGCGTCTCGCAGTGCAGCGCAGTATTAATCTATCTGCAGGACGACCGAGCCTCCAAAGCTTAATGCCAAACATCCCATAAGAAGGAACTTCACGTCCTACGGGAATCGAGCCGCGAGACATCCCGTAATAACGCTCCTAATATCCCTCGCAGTAGCATCAGTGCTCATCTACCCAATTCCCTTCTTGTACACCAACAACTTTGCCAATGGCGCCTCCAATTTACCCCACCATGTCTGGACCTCAGCTCAGCCATTTGATGGAGACAGCCATACTCGACCAGATGTTGTGATGCGCTCCTTATGGATACATGGTATGGTTACAAATGAGATAAGATAAGCTGATGTACCTTTGCTGACCCGATTTAGGGAGTTATATGAAGGCCTTGGAGTTGGATGTCATCCAAACGGCCCTGGAAATCCAAAATGACATACTCGGTTCCACCCTCGACTTTGACCCGCGAAGTACGTCAATTGGAAGTACGTCAATTGGACAACAGATCACTTTGGATTCAATGGACCAAGACCTGACGACTGAAATGCGTGATAGCTTTCATGCGATAAACGGCCTGAGCAATTCCAGCTGGTTTTTCCATTCCCCCCTCCAGTATTGGGGATGCTCTAAGGAACGTGTTGCATCGGACCAAGATATCATAGAAACCGTGAACAACCGTTCAAGTCAATCAACCTCGGTCAATGTGACTCTCCGTCACTCAATTGTCTTCAGCGGCAAGCGATTCGAAGACCGTCGGCTAGTAGCCGCGGATGCATTAGTTATTACACTAGTTCATATGATCGACTCGCCCGTTGGAAGATTATGGGAAAAACGGGCTCGCGAGACTGCTCGCCGCGGGTCTGACAAATGGCGGATAATCCCGCCGGATCCGAAAGCTCACCCCAGCACCCTCTATGAGTTTCGATTCCAACTACTATCCTGGGACGACGACCTGATACTGCTGGTATTTTTCGGCCCTTTCGTGATATACTATTTCATGAATCTACTAAAGATGCGAGCGCTCAAATCTCGATCCGGTCTTATTGCTGCAACCCTGGCCCAACTAGCTGTCTCGACCATGTCATCTTTCACGATATGCGCTATCTTAAAGATTGATCTGTCCAAGATACCCAGAGAATTCTATCCTCTGGTCATCGTTGTTCTAGGCTCTCAAAATATCTGTACTTACATTAACACCGTCATCATGACACCTTCCGATCGTCCCACTTCGTTCAGAATTGGCGAGGCATTGGGTGAGAATGGGCACATTACCTTGGCTAGTCTTGTACAGAACACCGGGATTTTATGGATACTTTCTACCGTGGTATCTCCACCGACAGCCGCCTTCGTTACGTTTTTGATTCTGGCTCTGATCCTGGACTATTTCTATCTTTTGACATTCTTTACGGCTGTTTTGGCCATTGATGTCCGAAGAACTGAACTTAGTGATTCTTTGAATAGAATCTCTGCGCAGAACGATCATCTTCCTCAAAACAGACAACCAAAGAAGACATGGTGGGAGACTATTATAGATGGTACAGCTCCAGCGTCAACCCGACTAGCAGGGACAGTCGTCATCGTAGGACTTGTATTCTTTCTGCATGGCCATTTTGCCGAAAGCTCTATGTATGAGACTACTAAACGATTGTTGCGATCGATCATAACCCATGATTCTAGGTACGTCTAACTGCATTATAATAATCCCTCGATGTATCGACTTGCCCTTTGATCATTGTATGCCCTCTTGGATGTTCCAAGCAGTCATTACAATCATTGCTGTGATTGACCAGAGAAGAACATAAGCTAATTCAAGCTTATCTAGTCCACCACCTAGCACCCCACTCTTGTTGGTTGACATTAATCAAGCGAGAACTCCTATGGCATGGTTGCGTATGCAAGACCATGAAACAGCCCATGAAGTTATCCAAGTCATCAAACCTCATGCTAGTCGATACATTGCTCGCGTCTACGACCCAATTGTGTTTGTTTTAAATGGTTCTGATAGAACACCCAATCGATTAGGCGTCCGACCGTTTCTTCCTGCCGCATATGACTTCGCCAGAAATCAATTCTGGGCCTTATTAACGTTTGTTACTGTACTTTGTGCTGCCGTCTCGCTTCTGATGAAGTACCTTCTCTGGGATGAGTCGCATGAGGTTGAGTATGAGAATAGACCAGACGATAAACCTCTTCTTTCTGTGCGAACTTTAGCTCAGGCCCATGCTCTTGACATTGCGCTCGTTAAAGCATCCAACGACGGCATAATTGCAACTGTTGGGCTGGATCGTCGCATTAGAGTGTGGGACGTGCGAAATAACCATTTCAGTACTGTCATGCAAACCAGCGAAAACAACCCTTTCCCAGTGCTGGCCTTGGCAATCGATAAACTCTCCAACTGGATAGCGGTCCTGTCTGCTAGGAACCAGGTACTTTTATGGAACATACAAGAAAGAAGATGGGGTTCTGCGATGTCGGTTGACGTTAAAGGGCGAACTCCAGCATCATTTGAGTTTGGCCACAACAAAGAAGGGCTAACTGAATCTGTGATTATCACAAGGCACAATGGTATGATGACTGAATTGTATATGGAATCCAACGAGAGGACAGATCTTCGAGTCTGCCATAGCCCGCTTGTGTGTGTGCGGTCCCACTTCGAGAAACCTACACCTCAAATCCCAAATCCCCCACTTCGTATTCTAACTTCATCAAAGAAGGGCTGTGTTCACGTAGCATCGCACCTCGAAACTGGATGGGCCTCAGAAGGGTTGGACATACGAGAGATAGATGGTGATAAGGAGATCCGTTCTATTCTTCCACTCCCAGCGTTAAGTTCTTTTCTCGCTGTCAGAGATCATACGATCGACCTCATCGATATCTTCACCCACCGTGTTACCCATACATTCTGGACACAGTCTATGAAACCAGAAACCCTACGTTGCTTTCACTCTACACGACGAAGACCTCAATGTGGATCTGTTGGTCTCGCATCCCTGGCTCTAGCTTATACAGATGCCGAAACTGGATCCTGCATCTTGCAATCATACCTTCCACAGCGCGATGGTGATACTATCTGCTTTCGTGATCCATATACTCCTGGTAGCAAGACCTGTTGCCTTTGGCAGGAAACAATTGCAGACAAATTTGTCATTGAGAATCCAGGAGAATGGCGAACACTGCCAATTGGATATGTTGTTGGCGTTCGCAAGCGAGAGTCGGCTGCTGAAAGAAAGAAGACGACCGGTATTGATGTAGCATTGGCTTCTAGCTCTGGGCTTCGTTGTCGAGCAGCGCCTCAAGGGATATTTATCGGCAAAGAACCAGAAGTCGAGGAGGATGATTGGGAGGCATGGAGTATCAGTGCTAAAGGTGATCGGTCAAGCGTAGGACTTTCCGACAAAGTACATGGCTTTCAGCATCTGCTTGTGAGTGAGCTCGGCCCCATGGAGACAGTCGGTAGGAAGACTATAGCTGTCGCGCTTGGGAACGTGGTGAAGGTTGTCACTGTTGGCCATGATAGGTTTGATGATTTCCGGGAGGACGATGATGATGCGTTTGTGGGAATGGCGGCTACTTCTCGAAAGAAAAAACACGTTACGCCACAACGAAGACGAACCCACGAAAACGAACCGACTAAGCAACAAGTAATAAAACCCATAATCGAGGAATCGACATAGATACACGAAAATGCAGATCTCTTTAATGCGATTGATTTAATTCTGCAAATACCGGCATTTTTGGGGGTTGTTTTTGGTTTTTTTTTAGAGATATGATACCCAATGGCGTTTCGTGGAAGAACCTTTCTTTTTTTATTTGTTGGTCTTGATACCAGGTGGTGCCTTCTTAGAGGTCATTGGGAAATCTGGTATGGAGCATCAGAATGGGCGTTGTGGGTGATTGAATTTACTTTGCATAGAGGGGATCTTGGGGGGCGTTGGGGATGGGGGAGGGGCGCGAGTGGATTCGAACATATGAAGATTCGGATGTTCTTGGGTTCGTTCATGAAAGGGAAACTTGTGATTCGTCTGGATCATGCTTGGCTCGATATTGCAGCATCGTCTCAGGACCCCCTTCTTACGCTACCTTGGAAATTGATACGTTTTGATAAATTCTTGCTTGCTTCGGTCTTCATGTGACTCCCTTGTGATGATTGTTGGATTGGTACGGTGAGAATATTTTGCGGGATTCCTTTTCTGGAATCGGTAAGTCTGTTCTGCTCGATTGGCTGCTGGTTTCTCTTTTTTTCTTTTTGGATAAAACATGATTTACGGATACATGTGTGTGTACTCGAGTATTGTCAGAATTTAGTGCTTACGGGATCTGTCTCTTTTTTTTTTTCCGTCAACGAAATGAAATGCCTTGATGTCGAGGGACAGGCAGGGCTTGGCGGGTCGGGTCACTCTTTTGATATTGTACTGTACTTGGTTTTGAGGTACAGGTACAAGGACAAGTACAAACACGAAGGGGGATTACCCCGCATTTTTCTTGGGGGTTTTTGTGTGAGATCTTGGATCTTGCATAGCAGAGTGTGGAAATTTGGGGTTTGTGTTGGGATTGGAATTGTATATAATATATTTACGATTACCTATCTATTTTTTGAAAGATTCTTTTGTTTTGTTTTGTTTTGTTTTTGGGGGTTTAACTTTTTCCTTTTATGGGACGTATTGAAGGAATCATCTTCCTTGATGATCTTGGGTTAGATTGATTCAACTTTTTCCTCTTCTCTTCTCATCTCTGTGCTCCTAACGGCTCGTATTAATTGTCACCTTCCACGCGGTTAGAGTGTCATTTATGAGGTAATATGTGAGACGGGGGGTGTAAGGGACCGAGTGTTCTGTCAATGAAATTTACACAGAGGTGGAAGGGGATAAGTGATGGTCGGACGGTTTGAGGATGTTAGTGGTGGAACGTTTCTTGCTTGCTTATTTGTTTGCTGAGTGGTTTGTGAGATGGCTTGTGTCTCTGGCACGCTCTTGTATGGCGGTGAAAGATGGGCGTATGGTGTGTAAGAGGGGAGGTCGTCGTTGTGGTGATCTTGCTTGGAGAGTTCGGTCGTATACGTATAGGTAGGTACGCAGTTTGAAACTTGTCATTCTGGACCGCTGATGACCGAGTGTGAGTGTGACTGCGACTAGGGACCGGGTAAATACCCCGGATCTGGGTGAGATGGGTTCCTGCTTTGTGCTGCTTGGAGGGACGTCATGAGATGGATCTTGGAAGGGAGGTGCGGTGGATACGAGGTTTGGAAGGTAGGTACGATGGGATGAATGGAGGTGTGAGGAGAGGGGAGTTGAGATGTGATGAGAGGGAAGGCACGATCTAATGGTTGGTAGTCAAGACTTTGGTAACTGCCTTTCCACTGGGTATATAACCTCATCCCCATCCATCTTCAGTTTTATCTTCAACTCAAGCCATCGAACCATCAACAACCCAAATACTTACTCCATCTCTTACTTGTCTCTCACGCCTTATTTCATTCTCAACTCATCCATCTCACACCACAAAAATGCATTTCTCAACCACCATCCTCACACTCCTCCCTTTCCTCTCTCTCCTCGTTCACGCCAACCCAATGCCAGCAACACCCCACGAACTCCGTCCGAACACCATCCCTTCAGGCATCGCCCTCCAGAACTTCACTCGGGATTGCTCAAAGGCGGATTCTTGCAGCTACAACTTTCTGATTAACTACGCGCCGTATGGGATTCAGAATTGCACGATTGTTGATACGGTTAAGCCAAATGAGGAGAAGGCTAATGTTCATTCTTGGTATGATGTTGGTTGTATTGAGGTGAGTTGCTCAATCTCTTTCCTTGTTGTATTTCCTTTTGGGGGGGTTGAGGTTGTCTGTGGTCTGGGGGAGATACAAGGAAGAGAGATGGGAAGATGGCTAATGTGTCATGTGATATTATAGAATCCCAGTACCTGGAAGATATCTTGGGGATGGGATTACAAGGGGGACTTTGCGGTTGTGACGTGTAAGAATGAGCCGTTGAGTTATGCGGCTTTCTTTGGGTATAGTCATCCGAATGCGGCGACGAAGTATGATGATCAGGGGCCGAATGCTGTTAAGTTCGTTTAAGTGTTCTACGGATGGAAGTCGTTGGATGGGGAGAATGGCAAGGGAAGGGTGGAGTGAGGAATTGAGGAGAGAAGGGTTATAAGGGGGGTGTGTATGCTTTGGGCTGGGGTGACAGGATGGGAAGGGTGAGAGTTATGTTTTTTTTACGAGTATTGGTTTTTCTGGTATGATTATGTTAGTTGGGGATGTGGCAAGAAGAGGAAGATTCGTTCGTGGAATGGGAGGGACGGGGTATTTTTGGTTATCAGTCGTCGGTAGGGTTTATTGGTTGTCTTTGGTGGGAATTGGAACATATCTTTCATGAATTGCAGATTAAATTCGGAGTATTTCTGTGAAACTGTGTGTAGCACAACTTTTAGGGATGGTGATATATCTTTATGGTCTAATTTACTAGAGTTTAGTTTTGGCTATCAACTCAAAACTGTCTGTGGAAGAAATAGGGATATATTATCTCATGTTTAGAGTTGACATACACACCTCGTCTCAATTTATTTGTGAGCTACATAGGTACAGGTTTATGGATGATAGCTTGATAGCGTAGTAGGAGGGGAACTGACTATTAGTCTTTCACCTTTCGCTGTTTTCTCATGGTTATGATTTATGATTTACAGCTCTGAAACCGTATATCTTCCAAACTTTGCCCCAAGAATTGGAGCAAGGGAGAATTAGAGGAAACTCTTGGGATAGTGTTGAAAAAAAGAACTGCCTTTGGTAATTTATCTCCAAATAATGCAGGTGGAAGTTATGGGTTGGTCACGTGATTACTGTTGGTAGCTTGAGTATGAAATTGTTGCTTCCCAGGGGAAGAGTTCCGAATTTTTCTGTGTGTCAACCTTAACATGTATCTCCCAGAATAGCTATTTGGCGATTATCATTGTAGACTGACCCAATGCGGATATTACAGGTTATGTCCAGGTGATGTTGTTTTATTTCCCAATCGAGCTTTCTGCCAGATTTCACCGCTTTTGCCATTTTATCCACATCGCCAAAGAAGCTGGTACCTCGATGATGGTTAACTCGACAAGTGGAAGTTTTCGAATCGCAAGATAGTAAGTCATTGCACTGTATGATATATTGGTCTCCATGAAATGGCAGAAGACAGGAGAGGACAATGTGTTATAAACGACCGAGTGTTCGAGAAGCGAGATGCTCCATTTGCTTTTGCATACTCGATTTGTCGTACAATTGTGGTAGTATATCTTCAAGAGGATCCGGCGGGCTTGAGTGAGTCTCGTTTAAGTGGATAGCTCTGTTCCTTTACCACTTCAAGCACATTCCAAGGTTGTGCAGCGTGGGCGGATTAAACGTGGCTGAGCGTCGCTGGGCGTGCCTTCTCAAAGAACATCCTTTCCCTAGTCTAGATGGGAAGTTTGGGTTGGATAAAGATTGCCTTTACCTATAGGTAGGCACGCTTCATCTATCTGGCATGTCTACAGGCTGGAAATGATGTCGTTCTCGAAGGAAAGAGCCAATGTCGCTCTTTCCCAAGAGATCGATCTCCATTCCCCTATCCTCAACTTCACACAACCTTTCATTTCTTTCCCAGCCACCTTTCTTTTCCTTCAATTCTACCTTCATTTTCCGACGTAGTCCTAATATCTTCCTATGATGTACTTCTCATCGTCCATTCTTTTGACATCTATTGTCACTCTTGTCTCTTCCCTAGTCGTCCCTTTCAACGCTTCTTCACCTGTTCCACAAAACAAAATCGGAGCAATTTCAAAATCCATTGTCCAGCAGAATGTTGCACAAGATCGAACTCTTCCTATTCTTGAGATCGGACTCAATCACATTCTCAACCAGATTGGAAACAATATGACCCAGGCTGAGGCGCAGGCCTTCAAGAATGACCATCGACATGCTGGTGTTGGAGTTTCGAGATTCCTTCCTTTGCATCAGAGAGAAACTCCTGCCGCCTGCAGCCGTACAAAGCCTTGTGTGGATGGCAGTTGTTGCAACTCTGTAAGTTTGGATATCTTAGTCTGGTGATGGGAAGCTAATTGCCACACAGGAAGGCAAATGTGGTTTCACGCCCTATCACTGTAAAAATACAGCTGCGACTAGATGTTTTTCAAACTGCGATGCTCATGCAATGTGTGGTGTTGACTCCCTCAATGGATCTCAAAAGTGCCCACTGAATATTTGCTGTTCCTACTTTGGGTATTGTGGTACTTCTAGTGTTCACTGTGAGGGTACGGTGCCAGCAGATGGCAAACCTGGGGACCCAGGTATTATCTTTCCATGCCAGGAAGGATTTGGAAGCTGCAAAGTTGCTCCTACCCCATCTTGTAAAGACAGAGACCATTCTGCTTCGAAGGGGAGGAAAGTAGCCTATTGGCAATCAGGGTATGTACCATATCTCCCCGATAGGTTCGACGGTACCAAATTGTTGGTTCGAGAGAAAAGATTCGGTTCAGCGTTAATTCTTTGAGCAATTTCGGAGAATAGAAATACATCCGTCTCGATTCTTTGACTTCAGGATCAGAAATAGTTTTCAAGCAGTGCTGACTTCGTTTTAGAAATGTCAAATATCGCGGATGTGATAAAGTATACCCTTCCCAAATCGACACCACAGGACTTACCCATCTTGTTTTCGCTTTTCTCTTCATAGATCCCAAGACGTTTGAAGTCACTCCAGTTGATAACGCAGATATTCCATTATATACGGATTTTACAGCACTGAAAACACGTCGAATGGAAACATGGATTGCAGTAGGGGGGTCAGGTCTCAGTGATCCTGGCCCAACATTTACGACATTTTCAGACATGGCATCTACTCCGGAAAACAGAGCAGCTTTTATCGCGTCCCTATGCGAATTTATGGACAAATATGGCTTTCAGGGCGTAGATTTGGACTGGGAGACACCAACGCTCTCATACCGAGGCGGAAAACAAGCTGATTTTTCAAATATTGTAACGCTTGTGAAAGAAATGCGAGCTGTTTTCGGGAGCAGATTTGGAATTAGCATTGCAATGTAAGAATCTCCGAATGCATCACCATGGATGATTTCAGAAAATTAGAACACCATGTTTCTGATTATTTTAATCTTTTGCGATTAAGTTGGCGGTATAATTTGACCCATGGAACAATTGTGCAACAGGGACACTTTTTACTTCTCACTACCACCCGCTATAATAGTCGGTGAAAGTTTGCAGCTAACATGTCTATAGTCCAACAGATTTCTACGGTCTTTCCACGTTCGATTTAGTTGCTATGCAACCTAGCCTTGATTTTTTCAACTTTATGGCATACGATATTCACGGATCCTGGGAAGCAAACCGCTTAGGGGCTCAAGTTCGATCCCAGGCTTCAATAGTTGATATCAATACCAATATCGTTCCTTTGTGGTTTGATGGCGTGGAACCTGGAAAGGTCAATCTCGGAATCCCATATTATGGACGAGGATATACTTTATCAAATCGTTCTTGTACCGATATTAATTGCCCTTATTCTGGCCCCAACCGAGGCGGGGCTTGCTCTCAAAGCGATGGTATTTTGACATTAAAAGAGATTCTGGAATTGGTAAAGCAAGAGAACCTCACACCAAAATTGATTCCTGATATCATGCAAAAAGCGATCGTTTACGACGGCGATCAATGGATGGGATATGATGATGCTGAAACCATCGCGTTGAAACTTAAGTGGGCTGACGAACATTGTTTGGGAGGAACTGTTTCATGGAGCAGTGACTTTATTGCAGGGAATGGAAAGTAAGTAGCTTGGTTATTCCACTTTAAGCATAATCGAAAGGTTTGATACTGACCTCAATAGACCCCCGCCAGCCCAATCCCCACCTCCACCAGCTATAGTGCCTCCCACTCCCCCTCCTCCATCGAATTTAACACCGAGTGAAGACGGGTCATGCGGAAAGACAACAACTTGTCTAGGGTCGGTTTTTGGATCTTGCTGCAGCGGCCATTCGTGGTGTGGATCAGGACCTGATTACTGCTCAATTGATCTGGGCTGTCAACAGAATTTTGGTACTTGTGGATCCCAACAACCTCCTCCACCTTCACCTGCGCCAAATGATTTGCCTCCTCCATCAAAGTTAACGCCAAGTGTGGACGGGACATGCGGTAAATCAACAACTTGTTTCGGATCGGTTTTTGGATCTTGCTGTAGCAGTCATTCATGGTGTGGCTCAACACCTGATCACTGTTTGATTGAACGGGGCTGTCAGCAGAATTTTGGCATGTGTGGATCACAACAACCTCCACCCCCACCCCCTCCACCCCCTCCACCGCCAGCAAGTACTTCTCCCCCACCGAACTTGAAGCCAAGTACAGATGGTACCTGTGGATTTTGGGCAACTTGTCAAGGATCTGCTTTTGGGAATTGTTGTAGCAATCATTCATGGTGTGGTAATGGACCGGATTATTGCTCGCTTGACTTGGGCTGCAAACCCCTTTACGGTCAGTGTACTGGGGTACAACCACCAGCACCTCAACCAGCACCTATTCCCCCACCAGCACCTCTTACCCCATCTCCACCTCCATCTCCAGTAAACATGCCGCCGCCAAATCTGCAACCAAGTGTCGACGGGTCTTGTGGGAAATCGACGACATGCCTAGGATCTGCTTTTGGAACCTGTTGTAGCGGTCACTCGTGGTGTGGGAATGGATCAGATTATTGCTCCAAGGAATCTGGATGTCAACATCTTTTTGGTCAATGTACTGGAGTACAGTCTTCCCCTCCGCCTCCGCCTCCGCCGCCTCCACCACCACCTCCAGCTACAATCCCGCCGCAAACAACTCCAAAGGTCAGCGTTGACGGATCATGCGGAAATGGTATAACTTGCTGGAACTCAGTATACGGTTCCTGCTGCTCTTCACATTCATATTGTGGAATGACCGGATCCTATTGCTCTTTGGACGAAGGATGTCAAACTGCATTTGGAAGTTGCGCCAGGAAGAACCAAATGGTGAGCGTAGACGGCAGTTGTGGTTTGGAGGTTACTTGCAAAGGAAGTCCATTTGGCTCATGTTGTTCAAAATTTGGATTCTGCGGGTCCACATCCGACCATTGTTCTCCAACAAGTGGTTGTCAAGCTTCTTCTGGTGCCTGCCACTTGTAGACTTGGAGAACAGTGAGGGTGATACGTGATTTGTAAGTTGCAATGGGCATTGCTTTAATTTTGTTTCAATGGTGGAGAATGTGGAGACTGGGGCGAGTAGAATAGAGAATTGTTACCTATGATATGATCTGACTTTGGTGCAAGAATTGTGAGATGTAAACAAAGCTAAGCGAGCCATTGTACAAGCATTTCCCGTCCCCCGTCCCCCTCCCCCCTTGAAGATTTCACAACGTCAAGAGAAATTGTGGTTGCGCTAGATTTTTACTTCTATTCAGTCTCATAATTACACAGGTCAAGTCCATTTCAAGAGTTAACTTCGGTAGCAACTGATTCCTTACATACTCTTTACACACCCTCAACTCAAAGATTAGGCAATCCAATATATACATATACAAATGCGCATACCCACATCACTCAAACCTAAAGTTTAATACTCTTAACAAGCCCAGGTTTAATACCCGTCTTCTCACCCCCATACCCACCTCTCTCCTCCCCACCCTTATAGATAGCTTTCATAGAACCCAACTTCTTCTTCTTCTCCTCGAACTTCATCCTCTTCTTCACACGTGGATTTCGAACCTCCTTCTTCCTCTTGGGAGCTAGACCCTTATTCTTCTCGATCGTGTAACCGATGGCGCGTTTCGCGTCTTCGGAGAGATCGGCATCGGGACGGATACGATCTAATGCTTGTGCAGCGGCGGCGGAATGGGATGCTGTGATAGCGGCTGCTTTGGAGGCTTTCTTTGAGGAGGTGGTGCGTGTTATTAGGTTGTAGTATTCGTCGTCCTCGGTTGGTTTTCGGGGTTCTGTTGAGGCTTCGTCGGCGGAGTCTGCGTTATCGAGGGCTATATTCTTTCCTCCTTTTCCGGTTCCTCTTCCTGAGGCGTCGAGGACTTTTCCGCGTTTCTCGGCTTCGGCGTTTAGACGGGCTTGTCTGTCGCGCATTCTTTCGCGGTAGGGGAGGTCTTCGTCGCCTCCTGCGGAGAGACCGGCGCCTACTCGTTTCTGTGATTTTTGGGTTATTTGGGAGGTGTAGAATTTTAGGGATTTCTTTTTGGAGGCTTTGGCTGCGGCGTCGCGGGTGGAGAGGTAGGTTTCTTCGCCGAAGTCGGAGGAGGAGTCGTCGGCGAATTTGGTTTTCGTGGGTTGTTTGGAGATAGCTTTGGAGGACTTTTTGGAGGGGAGGAGGGAGGAGAGGGAGGCGAGAGAGGCTTCTGTTGCTTCTTTGAGGGCGCGGGCTTTCTTTGACTCTTGTGGGGTTGGTTCGGGGGATGTGGAGGGTGATTTGAGTGTAGGTTGTTCTTCTGGGGCGGAGTCTGAATCGGATTCGGCTTCTTCTGTAGGTGTTGGAGGAGCTGCTTCGAGGGTTTTGACTTTGGACCAGAGGGTTCGGCATTGGAGGAGAGATTCCATTATAGGGTGATCGCGGAGTTCTGATGGATCCAGAGCGCGGCCAGCCGTGGAAGAGAGGATGGCAAAATACATCGTCAATGATGCCATGTATGCAGCTAGTGCTCTACATTTGACCACTATGGGCGATACGCTCCCACTAGTTGTTGTTTCGGCATCCATTTCCTTTTGTAATTCCACCAGTACAGGTTCCAGCGCAATGAACTCATCAGCCAGAAATTCAAATTCTGGATATCGACTTCGTAGAATTTGCAATCGTTCAGCCGCGCCCATTTCTGGTGTAATCTCCACGTCTTTTAACACTTCCGTAACCACATCCTGCTCATCGTCCTCATCAGCCTTCGCAGCATCTAACCATTCGCTCTCATCAAAGCCGAAGTCTGCTTCCGTCATCTTCTGAAGCTTCTTCTGCTGGATCCGTTTGGCTTCTGCTTCTTCCTCCAAGGCATCGGCTTCGGTTTGGATTTCATCCGCGTTATAGTAATCTTTTCGAGACGTTCCCCATGCTTCCTCTTCCTCCTCTTCCCCTCCTTCGCCTTCCTCATCCGATTCAGCATTTTTCGAAGCCTTTGATCGCGATTTTGGCGCGGGTTCTTCGTCGTCGTCGGAGCTGGAGGAGTAGCCTAATACTTCATCATCTGAAGGTTCAAGCTCTGCATCTAATAAATCTCATTAGCCACCACCCAATGGTTAAAGCCAGTACCGGTAGATCTCCAACTAACCCTCGTCCTCCCACTTCCGTCTTCTCTTCGCATCAGGTCCATCGTCTAACATAACCTTGTCGCGATTAATGTGGAACTCATCCTCGGAATCTGCGACATCTTCGTAGGTTGTGATCGCGCGATGTTTTCCACCTCTAGGTTCGAAGCCTGGGGCTTCTTCTGCCCCATTGCTGCGGCCGGTTGCTTTGCGCTTTTTTGCCATTGTTGGTGGTGGCGAGGCGGGGAGTTATTGTGATGAGGTTCTAGTTTGAGGTTCAGGTTATCGCGAGGAATTTTTCTTGTTATCGGCTGGTGCAGGGATTGGATAAGGCACGTGATGATGAATTAGCCCCTCTTCTTTGGGAATCGGTTCTTTGATCGGTGGATCGACTAAGTGGTAATAGGACATTTATTTTATTACTGAACATATGCATTCTTGAAACATTTATTTTTTCTACGCAAATCCAATTAAAGATTGAGGAAAGTTTCTTTTTAGCCCCTTGTTGGGAAAAAGAGCTGTTGGAGCCACGAGTCACTCATCAGTACCTAAGCGAACCCCCTATTCGTTGTTACCAGAAGTATGATCATTAAAAATAGATCTTGTGAGGCTATGAAAACGGTTTGCAGGTTATGAAATGCAAGAATGGTCCATAATTGTTTCTACAATTTGCAAACTTCGTATTCAAGTCCTTATCCAACATACCCTTACCTCTGGCAGGTTGGTGGCTTCTTGGTGGCTTCACACCAGGTACGTAGACCATACATTTGACTATTGCGCCACAACCCCGCGGAATGTCTGTTCGTCACACAGTGTGATTAGCCTCGAACCATTCAGGTACCGCTCACATTCTTGAAATCCACTTTTCAATGCACATCAAAGCCTTCAACCTTTAAGGGCTGGGATGAATGGGTTTAGGTCGTTAGCCAGGTGATTCACTTACTGGCTGTTCTATTACGCAATCTCTACTGTGAGCCAACTTCTGGTGCTATCATTGTATTGAGAAAGTGAATTCTTGACTTGTTTGAAGCTAATTTTCCGCTGCAAGGAGTGCGATAGGTCGATGCTATGTTTACAAATACGACTGCCTTATATGTTTATGGCAGACGAGGGTCTGGCGCAGCAGATAGCTGAACTCAGACCAACACGCCAACAAGGCCAATTTGAGGCCGCCATTCAACGGCAGATTTCTCTACCAATTGAAACTAAAATACGTGGAGCAACTCAACTTGGCAACCCCTCACCTTCGCTGCGTTTGTACTCATGATATGAGTTTGTCCTGAGTGCCGCACCATTGCCGAATTTCTCGCCTATTTTGGCGCTAGCCCTTGGTGCTCACCTTGTCATATATATAGCTGTTTCATGAGTCAATATTCCTACCTTTCTCTGAATCATAGACACGATTATTCCTCTGTCTAACCCTCCACCTTATAAACCGTTTCTGACAAAACGTTCGAAAAAAAAAAGGAAAAAAACATCACCAGAGTGTGAAAGCAGCTTCTAAGTACACATGTGTGTGGCTATGATGGCGTTTCTTCACTTATTGCTCGCTTTAACATCCCTCTACCTCTCTCACTTTATCTACAAATACTTCACGTCTCCTCTCAAGAACATTCCTGGTCCATTCTTCGCCAAGTTTACTAACTTGTGGCGCCTATTCGACACTCTTGGTGGACGTGCCGAACTCACCCACGTTCACCTTCACGCCAAATATGGTCCCGTTGTTCGCCTTGGACCAAATTTGGTCAGTATCGTTGATCCCGAAGTTCTGCGTGCTATCTATGATCCTCGAGGTGTCTTTGTGAAGGCTAGTGAGCCCAAGGTTTTATAGGAACCCTCACTAACGAAGCATCAGTCTGATTTCTACAAAGTAGCTGACGTGAAAGTGGGAAGAGAGACCTTTCCAAACGTTTTCAGCACACGAGACAACGATATTCATTCTGAGATACGATCCAGTATCGCCCCCTTCTACAAACTCTCTGCTATTATTAAGTTCGAACCTCTCATAGATGAGACCATCAAAAGCTTTCATAAACAACTAGAGAAAGAATTCATGGATACATCTAATGGAACCAATAGCAAAATCGTGCCAATCGACCGTTGGATGTCCTACATTTCCTGGGATATGATGAGCAATATTACTTTCAGTCGTTCAATGGGACTTCTGGATTCTATGTCTGACCATTCTGGCTGGCTCGGAAAGGCCGAAAGAGCACTGGATCACATTGCGGTCACTGGTCAATTTCCAGTTCTAGACTGGCTCATTTCGAAAAACCCGATAGCGCCTATAGGTTCTTCTCGAAGTCTTGATAAAGTCGGTGAATGGGCATACATGGAGCTTATGGCAAGACAAAATCTCAAGGATGGCAAACCAAGGGAAACGAATGATATGCTTGACGATTTCTTAAGCTTGAAGCAAAAGTACGGCCCTGCGATGCACGATGGAAAGATGGTAAATATTTTGATGGTCAATCTTACGGCCGGCACGGATACTACGCCCGTGATTCTACGTGCCGTGGTTTATTACGTCCTCAAGAACCCCCATGTCTATGAGATGCTTCAACAAGCACTGGACAACTGTAGCGATTCCATGGAAGCCACCGTGAGCTTCGCTATTGCTAAGAAGATTCAATATCTCGAAGCTGTTATTCTTGAAGCACGTCGCATACATCCTGGTGTTGGTCTCATTCTGGAACGTGTTGTGCCTGAGTCGGGGCTCGAGCTGAGTAATGGAACCTTTCTTCCTGCTGGCACTATCGTTGGCATGAATGCATACGTCACTCACCGAGACAAGAGAATCTTTGGACAGGATGCTGATGCTTTCAACCCTCGTCGATGGTTCCGTTATACATGGGAGAACGAGGAAGAATACCAGACTCGGCTAAACAGAATTGTTAGAAGTGGGTATTAATTGGGTCAGGAATTGTAGGAACTATTCTACGCTACTGTGTATATAAGCGTGCTCCTTCTGCACTTCTCTCTTCTGTAGTTAATTCTAAAAGTATTCTAAACAATAGGTTATAGAGCCACGGTTACAAATACTCTAGACTTTGTTTTTTCTTAAGGATATACTTTCTACTAAATTAACTCGTTTGTCTACTTATCTAATACTATAGGTAAAACAAACTATAAGGGTGTAGTCCTTATAGGACCTAAAGACTTCGACATCTAGAAAGTCGCTCTTGTTAAGTATTTAACAATCTACGACTAAGTCTACTAGATCGAGTTAGATATTAAAGTTAAAGAAACTTCGACTTCGAAGACAACGGCAGGTGCTACTACTACTACTACGATAGAGACGAGCTCGACAAGCTCGTTAAATAAAACTAATAAAGAAAGGGCGACAGTATCTTTAAAGATCTACGCTAGCCTAGATAATAACTATATAAACCGCGTTACTATAATTATAGAGCCGTTCGAGATATTCTCTAACATTGTTAAGAGTTATAAGGGGAATAACAAAGTACAGTACAACAACCTGTGCCGAGACCTGTTCGGTATCTAGAACCTAAAAGCTACGTCGATTTAGGAAAAACTAGATCTAATAAGAAAGCTAAAGAGTTAGATTAGGACTCTAAAGCCTAATAACGTAGTAGAAAACTAGATCCTCACGTGGCTAATCTAAGCTAGCGTAGACTAAGAGTAGTTTAAGACAACCCTTAACGTTATCTACTAAAATACAACTAAGCTTTCTCTAGATAAGGTGGTTACCCGCTTAAAAGTAAGGGAAACCGAATTAGTAAATAACAACGTCTAAACAAATATAGTAAACTAGGTTAGAAAAAGACAGGGGAATTATTGTAGTAGGGGAAGAGGTAGAAGACAGGGGGGAGTGCTAAGGGGTAGATATACTAGTAGATATCCCGGCGGATCTCTCGTAGTATCTATAAACTAAAACCTAATTGCTAGTAGAGGTTGTTATACGTGTCGTAGACTATACTTTAGGAATTAATGTCTTAAGTAGCTAAAGACAAAGGAAGGAAAGGTATACCTAGCCTTAATTGTTAAGGAAGGCAGGGTAAAGCTTAACAACAAGAGTACTAGTAGAAGCACAGGAAGAGTGTTAAAGACAAGAGAGGTTAAAGAGGTTAATAGCAATAGTAATAAATCTAGCTCTACTATTTCTACTTACTTTCTAACTAAAAATAACAAAAATGTAACGTAGTAGCTTAACTCGTATACGTCTTACTATATTATAAACGATAGAAGTTTATTTATTAAATATAAATTAAATCTAACAACGACGAGAGTAAAAGCTATAAATAGTAGTATAATTAAATCCCGCGGAAAAGGAAGCGTAAAGATCTACTAGAGGAACGTTAATAGAAAAGAGAGATCTATAGTAATATAGAATATAGAGTATATACTAGAATGCTCGGACAACCTTCTATCTATTAGATTACTTAAGGATAGTAGATCAAACTATATAGTAGACTCTCCGAATAAGAGAATTAGTATAATATAAGAAAAGACGACGATAATAGAGGGTCGAAGAAAAGGAAGAATATAGAAGGTCTGTCTAATTAGATTAAAGAACTCTCTAAAGGTAGAAAAACAGAAAGTAAACAACACTAAAGCGAAGGGAGGAAAGGGACCTACTATAAAGACTAACCGAAGTCGATATAAAAAATTATTAACTCCTACTAAGAGTTACGCTATAAAGAATATAGCCGCTAGAGAAAAGATATTAAAAGACCGAAAGAGACTAAAGAAGAAATCCTTACCGATACCTATATTAGTACGCCTAGCGGGAGAGGAGGATAAAGATCGAGAAACGCCTAGTATATTAAAAACAGGTGAAAACGCTACTAAAACTAATGTCCGGCCCGTTAAAAAGGAAATATCTCGCTCTAAGGTTAAGCTCCTATATGCCCGGTTAGGCTACCTAGGACAGTATATATAAGGAAAGATTTATAACGTTCTCGACGACGTACCTAAACGCTCCTTTTACCTACCTTATTATAGTATTTATACTAAAGGTAAGATGACAAGGAAAGTGTTATATAAACTAATAGGAACCGTGGCTAGCGCTCTAGAAAAGGCACATATAGATTTATAGGGGCCGGTCAAGCTAAACTCGATATAAGGGCATTCGTATATACTATCGATAACGTACTAATTTACCGGTATAGTATAGGTATATTTCCTGTTAAACAAATCCCTAGTAAAAGAAAAAGTCTAAGAATAGGTTAAAAAAGTAGAGGCTAAAAGACGCCGCTAGAGGATAGGAGAGAAGCTGAAAGCTTTACGCTTTAATCGTGGAAGAGAGTTTTTAAATAAGACTTTAGAAGCGTTCTATCGTAGAAGAGGAATTGTAATAGAGCTAACCGTCGGATATCACCCTAAAGGTAACAGATACGCTAAAAGAAGTATACAGTTAATTATAGAAAAGGCGAATACTATTTAATATAGATTAAACCTACTAGAATAATACTAGGAATTCGCGGCGCGTAGAGTAGTATATATATAGAATCGACAGATTATAAAGAAGATGTCGAAATCTCTTTAGGAACAGTAGTACGAAAAGAAGCTAAGTATAAAGAGATAGAGGGTATTTAGATACCCGGCCTAGGTCTATATTCTAAAAGAGAAGAGATCGAAACTCTAACTAAAAGCGTAGAAAGGGATATTCGTAGGACAAAAGGAAGTATTAGATAAGATATATCTAATCTAGGACCTATAGGAGAGAAAACTAGTTAAATCCTATTTTATTAATTTCGACGAGACAGGCGACGGCGATATCGAAAAAGAACCTACAAGGATAAAAATAAACGTAGTAGACAGCCTAGGTATGTCGGAAAGTAATATAAGCGATAATAAAGGCGTAGGAAACGTCGAGACAGATAAGGATAAGGGTGTTAATAATAGTAGTAGAAGTATAGAAGGTAATATAAGGAGCGATGAGGTTTATAATACGGTTAACGAGGCGGTGCCTCAAAGGAGCGAAGAACCGGCAGAATTAGGGCCCTCGGCTAATCAGAATCGAGGAATTACGCTATCTAAGACCTTAACCCTATTAGAACTAGACAGTAAGCTATTTAGTAAACCTTAAGAACAATACTACAAACTAGAACGAATCTCTAAGCTACCTACGAAGGCCTAGGTTACTTAAAACAAGAGGGACGAGAAGGAGAGAATTAAATAGAACCGTAGAGATAAAATTAAGAAGGAATTAGCTACTCGAAGATAAGAGACCCGTAGGGATAGAAGATAGACAAGAGATAAGGCGAATATAGTAAGATCGATACTAGAGATACTCTAGACCCTTACCTTTATATAAGCTATAGAATCCCTATATAAGGAAAAGTGGCTAAAAGCTCTTATTAAGGAATTCGATAATATAGAAAGAAATAGGACGTTTTCTAAACCTCTAGCAAGCGTACTAGAAGGGGCGGAAGTAGTATTATCGAAACTTATTTTCGATACTAAAACTAACGACAACGACGTAATAATAAGATAGAAGGTTAGATAGGTAGTACGAGGGTTCTCGTAAATTTATAGGATTAATTATAAAGAAACTTTTTCGCCTATAATCGGAATAGATAGAATAAGACTAATTATTATAATTGTAGTAAAATATAGATAGAAGCTATATTAAATAGACGTCGTTATAGCGTTCCTAGCGGCGGAACTCATAGACAAAATCTATATAAAAGTCCTAGAAGAAGTAAGATATCGTTTTAGTAACTACGTGAAAGTTCTAAAGAGTCTATATAGTTTAAAATAAGCGGCGAGAATATAGTATCTTCTACTATTAGGATTCCTAAAGGAAATCGGTTTTAAAGCCTTAGTAACAGATCTAATAATAATAATTTAAAAGACAACCGGTATAATTATTAGTACCTATATCGACGACCTAATTATAACTAGCCCGAATAAAGAAGTAATTTAATTTGTTAAAGATCGACTAAACAAGCGCTTTAAGATAAAGGACCTAGGGGAGGTAAAGAACGTACTTAGAATAAGGATTTTAAGGCGCGACGACGGCTTAATTTCGATTGACTAGGAGAAGTACGCTCGAGCAATTATAGTAGAATTCTTATACAAAGATACACTTATCTTTACTACGCTAATAGAAAGATCTACTATAAACAGTTTAAAGAACTAGCTAGGGCGAGAATTAACTATAGGGGAGAAGACAAGGTACGGTTAATTGCTAGGAAAGCTAACCTAGCTCGAAAACACACGCCTAGATATTGTATTTGTAATAACTCGAATAGCGTTATTTACATACAAAGTAGGATAGAACCAATAGAAGGCACTAATTCGTATTATCGTATATATTAAGGGAACACTTTCTTATAGAATAATATATAGTAATAGACGTAGAAAGGTTAATATTCTAATATATAGCCTAGACCGAGGAGTTAAGGTCTAGAACGGTAATATAGAACTTAAGAAAGTAGGATGCTTAGATATAGACTATACTAACGACTAACGAGATCGAAAATTAATACTTAGGACTTTACTAATGTTTAATAGTAGAGTTATCTAATGTTCGAGTAAGAAGATGGCATTAGTCGTACGATCAACAACTAAAGTAGAATACGTCGTAGTAAGCGAATCGACAAAAAGAGTTATTTAGCTATAAAGACTATCCGTAGAACTTAAAGGAAAAGACTATACTAGATTGTCTACTCTACTACTTCTAGGAGATAACAAAGCTGTAGTTTAACTTACGAACGGAACCTCGAATACTACTAAAATTAAGTATATCGATATTATATTCTACTATATTCTTGACGAGATAAACAAAGGACAAATTCGAGTATAATAGGTTCTAGGAGAGTATTAACTCGTAGACGGGCTAATAAAAGCACTTAATAAAGTACTATTCGAATTAAATAGGAACGCTATTAGAGTTATAAGCGTGTTATGAGAAATCTCTGAATAGCCTTATAATTACCGGATATAGCTATTAGAGATTTAGGGGAGTGTTAGAAGTAGGTATTAATTAGGTTAGGAATTGTGGGAACTATTCTACGCTACTGTGTATATAAGCGTGCTCCTTCTGCACTTCTCTCTTCTATAGTTAATTCTGAAAGTATTCCAAACAACAAGAATGAAGCAAAATGACTTGACGTTCGGAGCAGGAAAGCGTGTATGTATCGGAAAAGAACTCTCGGACCTTGAAACATACAAGGTGATTGCTTCTCTGTTCTTGAAGTACGGTGTAAGTCCTTCCTATCATGTTAATGAGTTAGATATTGCTAATAAACTTCGATAGATGGAGCTTGTGGACCCGAATGTGGAATAGAAGGTGCAAAACTCGTTCTTTTTAAGACAATCGGGGATCGACATCAGGATTCGGCCACGTGAAAAGATGTCAAAATAGATCCAATGGCCAAAAAGATGATTCCACCTGTAATGATAGATTTGGTGGTGGCAAAAGATGAGAGCTAGCTGATTAGAAAGGGGTAAACAAAGATAGTCGCCTGGTTTGACTTTAACGAATGGAATCGAAGTTTTAGAAATCGCGGATAGGTTCGCAAAAGGATTTTTTATGAAAATATGACTTCTGTTTCAAGACTCGTGATTAAAAGAGTCTTCCGCGTACAAAAGAAGGATGCTAAATGTTACGGCAATTCAACTGTGCAAGCAGCCCGGTGGAAACTAGTGGATGTTTGCTGTAATTTCGCCAACATTATTCATCCCACAAATTGTTTGCTAATTAGAGTTGATTTACCTTCTGAAAAGTTGTAAACAATCTGTACGAATCAGAATATTTAACCATCAACACGGATATGATCCCTGGAAGGATGATAATGCGCTTATTAAACAAGCGATTGTAAGCTGATTATTTAAGGGGAAACGTTTCTGTCGAGGGAAGGCTATAAAGGTTGCTGCATTTGGAGGGAAGAAAGTACTAAACTACAGGAAATCAGGACTGAGCTGAAAAGATGATTGTTTATTGAAGCGTGTTGCTCTCCTTCACAGCTCTTATTGTCTATGAATCCTGTGTGTCAATGGATATTCAAGACTCTTCTTTAAGAAAGTATGTGCGTAGATTCAGTGGAGCTGCGGTGCCGAAAGAGGCTGAAGCCCCTATGGGGCATTTGCCAAAATATTAGCAAACATATACAACTCTTGATTCCGTGCCCCTGCTCACAAATGTGAGTTTGTCTCCATGGTATATAAAGCTGGGATTGTCTCAACCTCTTGTATGGCCTCTTACAACAACTCAGAGGAGTTTCACCCCTCCCTTTTCAGCAACCTTTTGAGAAGCAACTAGGACTAGGGAATACTGTAATTAGACAACTAGCCTCCAAAGGATCCATATATTACGACAGAACTTCTACAAAAATGGAGCCGATTGATCTCAGAAAATTGACAACTCTGCTCAACTACGAGAGAGTAACATCAGATCCACGGTTTCAGGGCGCCAAACTTTTGCATTCTAGCATTGCAGAGCCAAATATGATCCAATATTTGGCGTCGATAAAAGAAAATAAAGTTCTGAGGGACCTTATAAACCAAGCCCCAGCTTCTGTCGGGTCCTCATTCCATCACCACAAATATATCTATCAGCTAATGGAAGGGCAGTAATACCATTATGTCTACCTTCAAGCTTGACGCGCAGCAAAAAGACAAGTCCGAGTTTCCAGCTGCGACATGCGAAATCCATTCGGAAGCTTCTGAAGAAGTCAAAGCTCTTACACCTACTCAGCGAGAGAGTATCTATTATGGAGCCCTTGGCCATGATGGGTGCTCTATGTCGATTGCAATTTATCAGCTATTTTTTGAGCATTGCAGGCCAGGACAGAAGTTATCAATCCAAGTAGGCAACGAGGTAAGAGGCCTGTGGGCCTTTCTCTATATTATCCAAAAAGCCATTATAAGCAGCACGCAACTAACTTGCTTTCGCAGCAACCGCAGTTAATAGACGTAAAAGACTGCTTCATCATCGAGCTAAAGATGAAAAGCCCAAAACTCCTCACTATTGTCAGCAAGATGAACCAAACCTTGGTAACCGGATCTCGTGATGAAGAAGATCATTGCATTCTAGCTTTCGGCACGAACCGCACGTCCCCTGATCTAGTTGTTGACATGTCGAGACGGCAATACGGAGATGCTGGAAAAGGGAACTACGGAGAAAATTACTACCTTGGCCACTATCCAGACTATCTCAAATCCTGTGAAAAGATATGTGGAAATACTGTGCTTAGCAGATGCGTATCACCTGGGATTTATATGGCCGATAGCGGAAAACAATATGAGTGGTGGAAGGGATGTGCGGATCGTGCATGGAAGCGATGGAATGAAAAGGAGAGAAATCCTTGGTGTGAGTTTTGTGGCAAAGGAGGAAACTTGATAAAGTGCAGTGGTTGCAAAGAGTCCAAAGTCTGGTATTGCTGCAAGGAACATCAGGTTAATGGTTGGAAATTGTATAAGCATACATGCGAGAAGATGAAAACGTAGGGTAGTATATGATGGTTGGTAGAAACAACAACTTTTTGCACAAACACACTTTTTAAAACTACACTTAACCACAATATATTAATTCCTCTTTAACACACTAATATATTATCTACTATCTCTATAAAACTTTTAAATCGCGTAAAAGCTACTTAAGTAAAAAGATAGCTATATAGTAGCTAAAATTAGGGAATGTTAACCTAAACGCGACTATAAGGGAGTAAGTAATTACACTTAAATTTAAATACAATAGACTTAAGGAACACCGACAGAAGTATAAGACCGCGATAATCAAACCCGACACATTCGACCCTTTCCTAGTATTCGTCGAGAACCTTATAGACAAAATCCTCGCCGACAAATCAATAGAACTGATTATAGCGGACCTCGCTAGTATTAGGGACAATATTATAATAATTAAGGGAAAGACTACTATAAACGCCCTTATTAGCCGCTAAACTCTAGTACCTACCGTAGTAGAAATCTATAACATCGTCTAGGCAGCTATATTACTAATAGTAGCTTAATTTAGACTAGGAAGTTACGACTCCTATTAACAGCTAGCTATAAAAGACATAATTAACAACGTCTTTATATCGGCGAAAGACCTCTGGCTCTACGTTATAATACTATACTATAAAACTATTTAAACTTTAAAAAACATAGTCGGAGAGACTAGGTACGGCGTAATATAGAAATATATTAATTCCCTCTTAGAGGAATACAAACTAGGCATTTAGGTCTATATAGTAAGACAACTCTAATCTAGGGACCTAGAAATAACCTTTATATCTCTCTAGGACAAGGAAATACTTATCGTAAATACTAACAAATGGCTCTACTATCTTAGACTAGGAGTATCAGTTAATATACTATCCTATAGAGTCATTTTACACGGTGTATAAGTCGCCTCTATAGATATATCTAATTACGAAAAACGTAAAACTATTAGCCTCCTTATAAGCTAGAATAACCGGATTAGAAAGAAAAAGACTTTATTGGTAGTCCTTAGGTTTAGTTACCTAGAGGACGTAAACTCTATAATTAATTATAGATTAGTATAGGAGGGGGAGAGTAAGACCTACGAGGTCTACGACGCCGCCTATCGCTTTATTTAGTGTTATAGATACTAAAATTATAGACACAACAGAACCTAGTACTAGGAACCCGTAAGATACAGATTCTATACTTACTCGTACAAATCCTAGACCTACTATTAAAAACATATAGTCTACTGTACGCTATACGAAGGGAAACACTATACCTTTAGCGAGAGCTGTCTATAGAGGATTTAGGTACAAGGGGCGATTAACGCCCGTCTAAAGCTACTAAGATACCCTAATCTAAAACCCCGTCTACTAACTACTAGGCCCTAGGTAGAGGTAAGAGAGGTAAGTAAGATGAGAAGAGACATAAGAGCTATCTAGAATTAGGAGGGAATCCTATAGACCCTAACGAACTCGGATAACTAACAACAGCCGCGTGCCGAGGGGACGATTATTATAATAGAGCTCGATAGAACACGTACCTAGGACATTCCTCTAGGGACATAAACGCCCTAGGATTGCTCCTAGGTATAGAGAGATAAAGTAGGCCCTAGTTGGCTTACACCGGGCCTAGATAAGGAGAATTATATACTAAAAGCCTCGACCTCGGCCTCACCGATATTACTATCTCTACTACTACTATGCCAGTCACTCTAGGAGGCGAGGCCGGCCTAGGTATAAACGGGGACGCCACTAACAGTAATAGTTATAGTAATCTCCGCCCCTAGAACAATCCTCCCTCCTAAGCCAATATAATTAAGGATCTTAGCACTTAAAGTAGACAGAGGAGGAACTAGAGGCCGCGGGCGTAGATCGATCTTAGCCCGACTGCCGCCCTTATTATTACTACTTTTAAGATCGTCGGCCTTAGACTTAGACAGACGCCCTCTTAAGGATCTTACTCTAGAAGAAGTAGAGGTTAGACGAGCTATAGACGCGCTTAAGATTACTAAGGTAAAGGTAAAAAGAGTATAGAAAGTAAGGGAAAAGGGCACCTAGTAATAAGAACCTGTTACCTATTGTTACGTGTAGGAACAGTAAATGTAATAAATGTAGATAATATAAAGTGTAGAGAGCGAAGGTGGCCAGAATGGCCACATATGTACAGTACAAGTGTGTTACGTCAGCCTGCTGACGTAATCCATGAGCATCACAGATGCTGGCGTAATCCATATGAGGCTCTGCGAGCCTCACACCTATATAAATAATAATAGCGACTACGAAAACAACGTATTATAAGTAGAGAGCCGCGACGGTAACAGATTATAATTAAGCTAATAGGAAGACAGCGGATCCTAATTACAGTCTTAATCATAGAGCGATTTAGACATAGGTACTAGAACAGACAGCTCGTCTGGCGCGGAGATTAAGATATTAGATTCGCGGTTAAGTAGTATACACATCGCTAGCGAATTTAGTATAAGCGGTTTGTCTTCTAAATCCGAATCCTCTCTTATAGAGGGACCTAGAATCTAAATACTAGCCTAAATTCCAGTCCTAGCCCCTACGCCTATACTAAGGGCGCTAGCGATATAGAATACGATAAACATACTAGTTAGCTTAACACCGAGGAATCTAAGGAAAAGGAAATTAGAACAAACGGAATCCCTAGTTACACTAGGTATTAAGAGGACTACGCCTAACAGAACTCCTACCTTATAGAACACCCCGATACTCCTCCTAAAGTCACTAGCTCTATATAATAGAGTTCTCCTCGAAAAACAAAGCTCTAACATCCCTCTATCCCGCCAGCCTACTAAATCTCTATATTCTAGGATACGCTAAACTAATATATCCTAACTAGAACCCGAGACTATATAATTAAAGATTCTCTAGTATAACATTGGAAAAATGTCAGGGAATCACTAGAAGCGTACAAAAGACTACTCTAGAATAAGGTTGAGATTGATCGCGAGCCTTCTAAGAAAGTCCTAGAGCTAGCTAATATTTATAGTCTATAACAATAAATCCACGCTATACCCGATTAGGCTAATTAGGGAAGCTCTATATTTAAAACAATATTTACTAAGCGAGTTAACAAACCTACACGTAACTACATTCTATCTACAACTATAAACTTATACGTAACCACATTTAATCGATAACCTAAATCTATACGTAACTATATTTACCTAAGCTTCTACACATGACTATATTCACCTAAGCTTTGTACCCTCATATATGGTCCCCCCTTACTCTATTAAATATATTATAAATCAGCGTCTTAAGGCTAAACACGGTCCTAAAGAGCCTACGTAAGCTCTACGCGAGTAGGCTTAGCCTTCCGGGGAAACCGCTTCTTAAATATAGTAATAGACAAAGCAGCTAAAGAGACAACGTTATATAAAGGTTCCTAGGTGTTAGAGTTAGGATCGTAACCTCTCTACCGAACTAAGTACTAGAATTCGCCGTCGACTCTTTGAGAGTCTAATATCTTATTAACAGCCTATAAGACGTTACCGTCGACGTTAATAGTAATAGGTAGAGTAGGTGGGTTAACCTGTCTAGGTAAAGGAATACCCGCGGCGGGTCGTAATAAGTTAATATAGAATACCGGATAAATTTCCTCTAATTCGAAGGGTAATTCTAGCTTATACGAGTGAGAATTAACCACTTAGAGTACTCGGAATAGGCCAATAAACTTAGAGTCGAACTTTAGTATAGGGCGTATAGAAGTAAGATTCTTTATACTTAGTAGCACTATGTCATTAACTCGGTACGCTAGCGTAGGAGCTCGAGTCTTATTAGCGAACTGTTCTATCTTATCCCGAGCGGCTAATAAATTAGTACGTAGATAGCTTAGGATATCCTCTATTTTATAGACGAAGCTAGAGCCTTGTTTCGCGCTTAATTTAATAGGTCGAGAGGCTACAGCTAGTACTAAAATAGGTAGTCCGAAGCTTATCCGAGGGTGGTAGCCATAGTTAGCGAAAAATAGTAATATACTAGTAGAGCTATTAACTACGTTCTATATAGAAAATTCCGCCATAGATAGTAATTCTACCTAATTTTCTTATATAAAACTAACATACTAACGAAAGAACTAATTAAGAGCCTTATTAACGATCTCGGTCTGCCCGTCTGTTTCTAGGTAATAAGTAGTAGAGAGTTAGACACTAATCTAAAGCTTAGTATAAACGGCTTTCTAAAACGTAGCTATAAATAGCGAGCCACGGTCGGAGACAATAGAATCTAGTAGACTATAGAGTTTCTAAACATAAAGAAACAACCGCGCTAAGTCTTCGGCTATTATAGTACTATAATAAGGAAATAAGTGACAATTCTTTATAAGTCTATTATAAACTACTATAATAGAATTAGCGCCGTCTACTTCTTTAAGCGGCCCGACGAAATCTATAGAGAGATCTTTCTACCGTTGAGTTAGTATAGGTAAAGGTTTTAGGGCTCCTTAGTATTTAAGCTAAGACAGCTTATTCCGAGTACAATTCTCGTAGGCTTTATAAAACTGTTTAATATCCGAAGAGACGCGAGGCCACTAGTAGAACCGAGAGACTAGTTTAAGTAGCCTATTTTTTCTAGGGTGACCGCTTTTAACAGAATCGTAAGCTCTTTAAAGAAGCCATACTCGGAGTTCTATATTAGGGACATAAAGGCGGTCCCGAAAGTAAAGTCTATTATCCTTAATTGTACATTTAGACAGAGAGACTTCTTTCGAGTGAGGTGTATAATTATATTAATTAAGTTCGGTCTTAATTCGTTTCTAGAAGGGGTCTAGTTTAGTTCTAGACTCGTCTATACTATACCTGTCCTCGAAGAGTCTTATAACTTTATAATTATCTGTCTTATTATCGTCTAACTTAGCGGGGGACAGAAGGAGTAGGTTCCGAGGCTTTAAGAGTGCTTGTTTTTAGTACTATAGACGGGGGTCGGTGCTATCCTTAGGAAGGTCCTGAGAGAGTCGGGTAAGAGCGTCTGGTTTCCGATGCTTCGCTCCTTTCCGAGGGCTAATAATAAAGTTAAATTCCGAGAGAAACTCGCTCTAGCGAACCTGTCGTCGGGATAAGTCTTTTATTATTATAAAGTATTTTAGATTAGAGTAGTCGGTTATTACTATAATAGGGTAAGCTATACCGTGTAGTTCGGACTTCTAACTTTCGAAAGTACAAACAATAGCTAATAGCTCTTTATTATAAATCTCGTAATTGTATTCCGCCGGGTCGAAGGTTTTAGATATAAATGCTATAGGGTAGAGAACGCCGTCGTACTACTAGGATAAGACTACGGCTATAATATAATCCGAGGCGTTACATTCTATAACGATCTCTTTCTCGAGGTTAAAGTAGACTAGAATAGGTGTTAAAACGAAGGCGTCTTTTAGAGTCTAAAACGCTATATTATATACTTTATTCTAATCCTACCGAACGCCGTAGACAGAGAGAAGATTAAGTGGTTTAACTATCTTACTAAACCCCTTAATAAAGCGTCGGTAAAAGTTCGTAAAGCCGATAAAAGCTTAGAGGTCCTTAAGATAAGCCGGAGTAGACTAGTTAACAATAGTAGAGACTTTCTCGGGGTCTATTTATACGCCGTCTATAGTAATAATTATACCGAGGAATTTAATACTAGTAACTTCGAATTCGCACTTCCTAATATCGTACTACAACCCGGCTTCTTAAAGGGCAGTAAGGACCTGTTTTACGTAAGAGCGATAGGAGAGTAAATCGTCCGAGAATATAAGAATATCGTCTAGGTAGGTAGTATAAAAGATATCTAGGAAGGGACGTAAAACTTTGTTAATCCGGGCCTAAAAAACTACGAGTATATTAGTCAGACTAAAGGGTATAACGAGAGACTTAAATAGGCCGTAGCGAGTGTTAAACGCTATAAGCCACTTGTTACCCTTCTTAATTTAGATACGGTTAAAAGCTATAATAACATTAAGTTTAGTAAAGTACTTGGCTCTACTCAAGCGTTATAAGGTCTCCTAAATCTGTAGGATAGGATACCGATTCTTAATAGAGAGGTCGTTAAGCCGTCGGTAATCTACGTAAAACCGGAGGCCGCCGCTAGGCTTCTTAATAAATAGGACAGGAGAGGTAGTAGGTAAAACACTAGTATAAATAAATCCCTTATCGAGCTGTTCTTTAAGGTATTTATAGAGTACTAAAAGTTCGTCAGCCGACATATTATATAGGGGTCTATAAGGGGGTTTAGCTCCCTCCTTAAGTTCGATATAAATATCGCAGTCCTAATAAGGTAGTAAAGAGTTAGTATCCGTCTGGCTAAAAATAGAGAGGAATAGTTCTAAATATCCTAGTAGAAGTAGTTCTAGGTCGACAACCTTTTATAGGTAAAGGGCTTTCTAAATATCGTCTATACTAACCCCAGCGAGGTATATAGAAGCAGCGCGTTATTTAATAAATCGAGTATTAGAGTCTATAGGAACGTCCTTATCCTCGACGTAGGTAAAAGGGGTTTAGCGAGAGCTCTCGCTTAAATATTAATCTATAAACTTTAAGGTTCGTTCGTAGCCTAATATACCGTCGTCTATTTAAGCTAAACAAAGACGAGCGTCAACGTCTTTAAGTTTAGGTTTATAGCCTAAGACTTTAAGACGCTAATCAATTTTATAAATCGAGAGGCTAAAAACTTTAGAATCGTCTATTTTTATAAGGGTCTAGAATACGGTAGTACTAATTCGGCGAGGGACATAAGTATATAAGTCCTGTGTAGGTACAACTAACTTAGTTAAGCCTTTAGGGAGGTAGGATTTAGTATAAAAGGTTAATACAAAAGTAATCTTATTAGCTTTCTAATCTACTACTAGATTATGTTTCGAAAGCTAGGGTTTACCGAAAATAACCTTGTAAGAGGCTAATTTAGTAATATAGAATCGTTAATCTCGGTCGATATACTTACCGACTTAAAGGTCTAGGACAGCGACGTAAGTAATATCCCTAGTAGACGAGGGGGTGCTATTAACAGTTCGTAATCGGCGAGGCCGGGAGAGGGGGTATAATAAGAATCCTTGTTATTACGTAAAATTAGAATTAATAAAACATTTAACAGAAGCGCTAGAGTTAAGTAGAGAGTATATAGATAAAGTTAGGTTCTTATTCTTATCTAATAACCTATACGAAATCTCTATTATATCTTTCTGTCTTTCCTCTAGCGACGACAATACTAAGTTTATCTTCTTCTTCGTTCGTCGTCTCTAGGGGCAACTATCGCCGGAGACTAGGCTTTTCCCTCGTTTAACTTCTTCTCTTCCTCCTTCTTCTTGTCCTCCTTTACTTTTAAAGCTAGGTAGGCGGTCTTAGCGTACTTGTCGCTAGAATAGTAGAAGTACAAATTGTTCTTAAGCTAGAATTCTCGGCGAGCGTCGCGTTCGTCCTAAGTACGTAGAATTCGTCTCTCGTTAATAAACTTCTAAGTCTAAACAGGCTTAGCGGTACTAATCTTAGCAGCGTCGATTTATATAGGGTCACCGTTAGTAGCGGCAGCGGCAGCGGCGGGAATAGACCGAGTAGATTATAGGACTACTATAATAGTAGCACCTTTCTTAGTGTAACCGGGTCCTAAAGCGGCTAAGTAGGTGTTGTAAGCATTCTTAACTAACTTAATTATATCGTCTAGCTCGATGGCCTCTAAATAACCGCCTCCGCTTAAAACTTGACGGTGTACTTCGGGGTAAAGGGCGGCCTTTAAAATGCCTATTGTAGTAAATCCTTCCGCCTAAGCTTCTGATACTAAACCAACCTACTTAAGTAAGAATTCGATAGTGTCGCGCTATCCTTGTTTCTCGTTTAAGAGTAGCTTTATTGTAGTGTCTCGGCTAAACTTATTACCGTAAGTAGATGTTAAATACTCGAACATCTATAAGATAGAACTTATAGGTGCCTTAAAAGCGGTATTAGGAGTAAGGTATCTGTCGAAGTGTCGGCGTACGTTTCCTTCTAAGTAACCGAGTATATATTTCATACGCTCGGGTTTAGAGGACCACTAATTAGCATTTATACTTAGCTTAATCTTAACATCTTAAAGAAAGCTTTATAGATCGTAAGGCTTATGTCGGTCTTTGCTACCGAAAGGGAGAGGGTCTCGGTAGCGCTTCGAGGAACTACTACCACTACTAGTATAACCACTTATATTTAACTTCTAGATGTAAAGCTAGAGAGCGGCGACGTTATTTTATAGGCTCGTAAGGGCGGCCGGGAGGCTGGTAGTAGAGAGTAGTTAATTGTTTTAGTAATTCCTAATTTAGTCTTAAAGACCTGTAACCTAGTTCTAAAGATGCGTAACCTAATCGGTCTAATCGATACGCGACTAGAGTTGGCTTTAAAGGCCTATAATCTAGTTCTAAAGACTTGTAATTTCGTTCTAAAGACTTATAACCTAATCGGTCTAATCGGTATACGATTAAAGTTAGCTTTAAAGGCCTATAACTTAATCTTAGAGGTCCGCGGTTTAATTAGCTTAGTTAATAAATCCCTAGATCTATACCTAAAGTGTACTAACCTTATTGAGGTAAAGTTAGCACTAGATATTAAGATTCTAAGCGTTAGTTTATAATTGTCGAAGGTCAGTTTATAATTGTCGAAGGGAGGTAGTAAGGTCGACAACTACTTAAATAAACCAATCGTTATTAAAGTTATAGAGTGTAACGAGGTCGGAATACTTAGAAGCTAAAGCTAATAGAGCACCGAACTCGTCGTAAGTTATATTTAGAGGAATAGACATAGCGAGTACGACGACTAGGTTAGGTCGAACTCGATTTAGAAGAAGGCGATTAATATGTTAGAGAATCACTAGAAGCGTATAAAAGACTACTCTAGAATAAGGTTAAGATTGATCGCGAGCCTTCTAAGAAAGTCCTAGAGCTAGCTAATATTTATAGTCTATAACAATAAAGCTACGCTATACCCGATTAGGCTAATTGGGGAAGCTCCATATTTAAAACAACATTTACTAAGCGAGTCAACAAACCTACACGTGACCACATTCCATCTACAACCACAAACTTATACGTAACCACATTTAATCGATAACCTAAATCCACACGTGACTACATTCACCTAAGCTTCGTACCCTCACAAAAAAGCTATATAGCGATAATATCCTTGTTCTAATTAGAAGGCATTATAGAATACGACGTAATCGCCCTCTAGGAACTATCTATAAACCGCTAGAACGAGAAGACCTATAATAGAATCTCTACTTTTATAGGATACCACGTATAGGAGTTCTATTTACTTATAGTAGACACCCCTAGAACAAAGCTAAAAGTCAGCCTCTATATCTATAGAAGGTATATAGTAAGTAACTAGAGGATTGTAGAACTCTATACACATGTGATCCTTATAGTAATTACTATCTCCGGCCGCGAGATACTTATCGCTAATATATATAAACCGATGATCGACTACCCTGTTCTACCGAGTAACATAGAAGGAGAACGACCCGAGACTATTATAGCTTAGGTAGAATCGCTACTAACGGCCTTAAATAGGGACCTAGTATAGGTCGGAGACTTTAATATATACTACTCTTTATAGTTAGATCGAACAGAATCGAACTATAGAGAGGACCATCTATACGACGCCATAGAACGCGCGGGGCTTAGCCTCCTATTACTAAGGAATACTATTACTAGGTATTTATAGATAGAAGGACATAGAGATAGTATAATCGACCTAGTATAGGGAATAGTAGATATAAGCGCCGACCTAGTATAATGTAAAGCCCTACTAGAAATAGACTTTTTCTTAGATTATATACCGGTCGAGACGACATTCGAATAGACAGCCGAAAGTATAACCGAGGCCGTTGAGTTAAGACATCTCTTTTATAATGTCGACCTAGAAATCCTTATCTAAAAGATTTAGGAACACTAGTACGAGTTTACACCCTACAAAGGAACACCTAGCCTATATCCTACGGGCCCCTCGAACATCTATAAACAAAACGTAATATTATAAATACTAGAAGAACAGATAACGAAATCGGACTTAGACGACCTCTACAATAGACTTATTAATACTATTAAACTTACAATAGAGGAAGCGGTACTAGTAGTAGTTATTAACTTTAAGCGCTCTATCCCCTAGTTCCTAGACGAACTTAAAGACCTTATACGTAAAGTATAGAGGCTACGTAGGGTCTAGAAGAGATACTCGAGTAAAGAAACTAAGGAGCTCTTTTACGACCTACGAAACTAGAGAACTAACGTAATCCGCCGCTTCCGAAGTAAAGGATAGAGGGTATATATAACCGAATACTTAGTTATAGGGGACGTAAAGAAAATATTCGGCCTCGTTAAAGCTATAAAGGGAAAGAACTAGCGAGCCTCCTACACGCCTACTCTAAAGCTAGGAGACGTAACCGTATACACCCCGGAGGACAAGGCGAAGATACTAAGCGAGAAGTTCTTCCCTCCCCTAGTAGTAGTAGACCTTATAGATATTACGAGATATAAATACCCTACTCCCTTAGAATGCCTACAGATTACTATAATAGAGATTATTACTATAGTATAGCACCTAAAGAGCAGAAAGACACCCGGTATAGATAGTATCCTAAACGAGGTTCTTAAAATTATCCTTCTAACAATTATACTAATACTCCTAGTCCTATTTAATAGAAGCCTCGATCTAGGATACGTCCTAAGGCACTTTAGAGAAGTAGTAACTATCGCTCTTTGTAAACTAAATAAGGGAGACTATACAGCGCCAGCAAGCTACCGCCCTATAGCTCTACTAAACATACTCGTAAAGACGCTAGAATCAATTATGGCCATAAGGATCAGTTACTTAGTAGAAATATAACTTATTCTCCTATAATTATACCGAGGAGGACATAAAGGCCTGTCCTACGAACTAGCGGTATACTAGGTCGTTATAGAAATTAATAACGCCTAGAACAAGAGATATAGAGTATCTATCTTAGTACTAGACGTTAGCGGAGCTTTCGACAATGTCTCCTACAAGCGCCTACTCTATAACCTCGCGAAGCGTAGGCTAGGAGGGAAATAGACACGCTAGATAGCTAGCTTCCTCTTAAACCGTAGTATAGTACTTAAACTGCCGGAAATTACAATAGCCCGATTTCGGACACACCTAGGCATTCTCTAAGGATCGCCGATCTGTCTTATCCTATACCTGTTTTATAACGCGGACCTACTTAACGCCTTAGAAACATACTTAGTTATAGTAGAAGGATAGATAGACGACGTATACCTACTCGCTATAAGTATAGATATAGCGACTATAGTACGTAAAATTTAAGAGGCTTTCACGATCTATAAGACGTAGAAGAGTATATATAGGTTATAATTCGATAAATCTAAGTTCTAATTAACCTACTTCTTTAAGCCTTATATACTAAAAGGGAAGATAGTCTAAGAAAACATCCCTATATAACTCCTAGGGGTCTTAGTTAATCCGAAGCCTAAACTTACACTCCTCGGCCTTGTTCTTAATAGTAAACTCACCTTTATAGACTACCTTAACCTAGTAGAGGAGAAAGCTTCGAAATCCCTTTCTACGCTTATAGCAATCGGCAAGTCAACCTAGGGCCTAACACTTAAGGACGCCCGTATAATCTATATATCTATAGTTTTATTAGGCATTCTATACTATTCCTTAGTCTAGTACACCGGATCTTTAACAATAGACATACGACTAAAGAAGCTATAAGTAAGAGTAGCGAGACATATATTAGGGGCGTATAAACGGACAAGCTAAGACGCCCTAGATACCGAGCTCTTCCTGACACCTATAGTACTCAAACTTAAGGAAGAAGCCCTTATGTCCTTAGTCTATATTAACGCCTCGGATTAGGGACGTAAACTTGTTAATAGCCTGTCTCTAACAGGATAGAACGGCCCTCTATCCTAATATAAGGAGAGATTCTAGAAAATCTTCGGCTTTAATATACTTAACTTACTAGAGAAGAAGCTAGGTTTTACGACAATACTATAGGATAAGATCCTAGGTACTAACATTACACTCCTTTAGCGACAAGAGGCCTAGGACTAATATAACGACCTAGTCGCCGATAGCGACGACGCCCTATTTATCTATATAGACGGATTAGGAATTAATAATAGAGTGGGGGCAGCTACGTAGGTACTATAACTCGACAAAGGAAGACAAGCGTACTTAGGACTTATAGACGCCTCAACAGTAGTAACCGGAGAAGCCTAGGGCATCGTAATAGCCCTCGAAATAGTAATAGACTACGAACGTATCTTCCCGGTATATATCTTCTACGACAACTAAGGGATTATACAAGCTTTAGTAAATCCGAACTTAGGTAACAACTAGTACCTAGTTACTAAGATTAGACAGCTACTTCGACAAACACTATACCCGATCTCGGTACACTAGATCCTAGTATATGTAGGAATCCTAGGAAACGAGGAAGTCGACGAACTCGTAAAAACTACTATAGGCTAGACTAAATTAGGTAGGATACAACTAGTAGTACCTATAGTAGACTAAGGAGGAGTTATTATCTTAGTACCTCTTAAGGACAAAGTCTATAAGAACACGGCCGTAGCCTAGTAGACGTAGTAGGACAACGCGCCGACAGGTAGAAGCTTATATTACCTTATATAAAGCGTAGGACGCTTAAATTTCTTAAAACACGCTAAACTCCTAAGGGCATAGAGCTCCTTAATAGTCTAGATACGTATATAAAAGATCGGACTACGTAAATATCTCTTCGACTAGAACGTCTTAGAGATCGAACACCTATACTATATTATATACCTAAAAGGAGACGACAAGGAAATACTAAAAACCGTCTTTTATATTCTCTTCTTATACCCCGCCTAGGCCTTACTTAAGAGAGACTTTAGGGAAGCCTGTAAAGATAGAACTACTAACCTTAGTAGCATCCTCTCTAAACCACGCTTAGCTACAGCGGCAGCTATCTTTATATAGAAGACAGGTCTCTTATAACATTTCGACAAGGCCTAGATAGACCCGAAGATACTAGTACTATAATACTATTACGCCTAGGAAAACAAGGCTAAACGGAAACCTTATACGTCGGAACATAGAGTCTCTAGTTAGGAACTATAGTAAAACACGCCGAAGCTAGAAGGTTCTAGGGCAGTCCTAAGCGAGGGATCTTATCGGCGCCCGTAATAGTTTACCTAAACAAACACATTTACTAATAACATACGTGCTTCTAATATTCTAGCTTCGACGATATCTTATTTAAATCTTTTAGGAAGTGGGATAGGGGGGGCATTTATCTTTCTTTCTCTCTTTATATATACTATACTTTGTACCCTACGAAAAACACTATACTACACTATACTATAAAACATACACCGAGCTTAACGCGTGTAACACTCGTACACTTTAAAACCCGGGAACACCTAGGACAGAGATATAATAAGCCCACCGCGAAGAGACTTAAACTTAGGCTAAATCGCAATAGATACTAAAGGAACATTTATATATATATCTTTTTTAATATAGGAAATTAGGGGCTATATAGGATATAGGACAATTAATAAGCGGGCTTTAGACAAACCGGAGGACCGGAGCGATTAAAGCCAAAAATAACTTTAAAAGGCCAACTAACTTAGTATGTAGAGTAGTACAAAAGGACACGTACACTTAAAAGTGTCTTGTTCGAACCAGGGACTTAAATAAGATAGACTCTTAGCTAGTAAACGCCGGCATAAGCTGAAAATGCTTAGATCCGAGTATGAATAACAAAACAAAACAAAACAAATATGATGGTTGGTAGTCGTCAGAAAGGCATATGAGGCACTGTGTTACCCGACAATTACCCGGCGGCCCCACAGCTCCACCCAACGATTCTATATATCAACAAATAAGTCATTTCCTGCCAGCAATCAGATCGAAGAGGTTCAGTGCACCCAACTGGCTCAGTTGGGATAAGAGCAGACTGCTACTCTCTGATTTGCGAGATAAACCAACCACCAGATCGGTATCCCACGGGAACCTCGTGAGCAGAGTTATTCCGAGCCAGCGAGAGCTGAGCTTGTTTTTTGCCATTTTTACTAATTTTTTTTGGATTTTTGGGCAGGGGGAGAGGTTCTGTCTTTCTTGTGTTGGTGGTAGGTTGTGTGGTTGAATATTTCCCTAGAGTTGAGGTTGAGATGAGAAAGAGTGAATTAGAAGGCCCTGGAAGCCTCCTCGACAGCCCCCATCACTCCCATCACTGACTTTTCGTCATAAAGCCATCGTCGTGCAAGCGCACCCGCTGCCATCGAATTCAACTAGATTTGCTCCTGGACCTGCTCCATTTGGCGAGCGCGACCCTCCCTTCAATGTGCCTCCCAGGCGGGAGGAGGAGTTGGGAACCCTCTATAGCCCTACAAATAGCCGTCGGTCTCTTCAGTATAACAATGCCCCATCTACTTATGTGCTTGAGGGCCATAATCGTCGGGTCTTGGAATACCGATACCCTTCCGCGTCTGACTACCCCCAACCCGCATACACACGATCCTCAAGATCTTCCAACCATAGAGAGCAGAAGGACTCGGATATTCCTCAGTCAGTAGAATATGACCAATTTCAGACTGCAGTACCATATACTTCCCCAGTGTTACCAACAGGCATATCTCGTCGTCGGCCATCAGAACCTTTTTTTGATGAGAGGCCGTTTCAGGATAGGGAAATTAGACGTCTGCCATCAGAAGCTCTTTATGTTGAGTCATATCAGTACAAGCCGCTTCAGGATAGGGAAATTAGACTGGTCCAGATTTTACCCACAACAGCCGAACAGATCATGAGATGCAAAATACTACGTTTCCCTCGGATCTCTTCCTCAGTATGCAGCTATATCTTATACATGGGGCGATGCTGGAGATACGCGAAAGATTGAGCTGAACGGATTCTCTCTCTCTGTAGGCGTCAATCTGCATGGTGCATTATGTGCGCTTGGAGAAAAGACAAGTGACAGACTAGTATGGGTAGACGCTCTTTGTATAGACCAACAAAACAGAGATGAGAAGACCCTACAAATTCCGTTGATGGCCCAAATATACTCGAGAGCCGACTTTGTTGCGGTATGGCTTGGCCCAGAGGACGACGATAGCGAGGCAGCGATAGATTTGCTTCAGATTCTTCAGGATTATTCGGACCATCATGGTGACATTTCCAGTGTAATATCGTCGCAGTCTAGGAGAAGCCAATTGGCCGCTGTAGTATCGCTATTTGAGAGAGAGTACTGGAGACGCCTGTGGGTGGTCCAAGAAATTTTCAACGCTGGAAGCATATTTGTTTTCTGTGGATCATTGAAGACTCCATGGAAAGTATACGAAAAAGCTTCTGATACCTTCCGACAGCATAAAGCCGATATCGATTACCATTTTCCCGGCGGTCGACGAGACAAAAGACGCAATACACACTTAAACAAATGCAGCTATTCCCAAGTTCTTGTATCTCAAGGACCCAGCAGTCTCTCCAACATCCAATCTCTCGATGGAGGGTCACTTCTTGATATCCTTCGCGCCTGTCGAAACAAAGTGGCGTCCACGCCACAGGATAAGTTATTTGGGATCCTTGAAATCTTACCACCCGAGACCCGTGATCTATTCCGTCCTGACGACTCCCGCTCTGTCAAAGACGTATACAATGAAATTGTGGATTATCTGCTGACAACGACGGGAAGTTTAGATGTCATATGTGACGCTATCCATTTCCCAGTCTACACGAGCTCAGCGAACTTGCCCTCTTATGTTCCTGACTGGTCCCATGTACCTTCAGTTGCGGCATTGGGAAACATGTACAAATTTTCCGCGTCAGGAAATTGGAAGTCCAAACACAAGTTCGACGAGAAGATGAACAAGCTTGAGTTCGAGGCGGTCTATATTGCTACCATTGGAATCCACGGTACTGCTGTCGGAACACTATGTACACTGGCGGACTATCTCATGGCGTTTATCCACTGGAGAGCTCTACTTTTGGAAGCCATACAGAATGAACCGCCAGATGTCCGTTTATCGATTCAAGGGGAATTTTGCAAAGTCTTGAGTCTAGGTCAGATCCCTAGGGAGTTTGAAAATCCAGCTCGTTGGTTGGATTTTTATTATCATCTGTTTGCGTCTCTCCTTCGTGAACGACTGCCTTTGTTGCAAATTGATGATGAGCTTTTAAGATATTCAGAAATGGCTACCGATATATCGATAATGAGGGAGTCTCTTCAGCAACACTTTGGCTCGAAAATGATGGGACGATGTTTTTTCGGGACTGAGGAAGGGTTGATTGGAATGGGTAGTGGCGCCATGATAACTGGGGATATTATCGTTGTTCCTTTCGGTTGTTCGACTCCAGTGATTTTGAGGGCGGAGGGTACGAAAGGAGAATATAGATGTGGGTGACGTTTATTTGACCGGGTATATGTATGGACGTGCAGTTGATGATGTGGAGCAGGGTAAAAAGAGGGCGACGAAGTATTTGTTACATTGATACATAGTCTTCAAAACCAAAATGGCTTTTGATTTTCAAAAGGGAATATATGTGTATGGTGGGTTATTTGACCTTTTATGGACAACACCCCGGAGTGCTAACTTGCCGACAGTTCGTGTTAAATTGTTACTTTCCAATTCTGTCTAATGTCAAAGATAATGCAGAAAACGCCAAAACGAGTCAGGACGAATTCTCAACCCCGTTTCCAACATACATAATCTCCATACTTCCAGTAATTGGATTGCTGAGGAGCGAACTGATCTGGATAGTTATTTGAGCCCAAAGTTTAGCTCGTGCCTCTCACCAGTACAAGAATCCTCCCCAAGAGAGAACTCATCACGCCTCCAAGCTATCTGAGGCTTGCCAATGGGATATGTTATCAGAGAAACAAGTATGTGGCCATCTGTATCAAAATTCGATATCAGAATCTATCAGAATCCATCATTTTCTAGATTTTCAGCCATTGTGTAGTTAGCATTACAATCAAATATAACTTCCCAATTTTCGATGGAATACAAAGATTAGAGGCGATTCAGTTCCTCCCGCCGTGCAAACATGGGATTTTGAGTGCTGCAAGAGAACGACGTTACAGACGGTTGCTATTTTGATCCAGACAAGCATAACAAGGCTGTGACGGACTTTTGGGTGCTGGAGACGTCTTTGTGGATCCGCCGACTTCCCTTCCCGCGCACGATTTATTCTCGACGATGGAAAAGCGTACCTATCTTATATTGAAGGGCAGAATGAATTTGATACCCTGGGCGAGATCATGTCGTACTTTCCCTTTTTGGTGGAAATGAAGCCCTGTAAAAGGTCTGTAAATGGTCTGGCGAGACCACTCCCCTAAGCGAGTGAAAATCAAGGAGCGACTTCAGTTACCGAGTCAAGACCCAAGGAGCTAGTCCCAACACTTGATTCTTGGCGGACCTGCACTTGGAGTTGTGTCGCGGTAAGATCCACAGAAAGGAGAGCGCAGTTTTATCCCAGGGTCGACTTGACAGATTAACTCTCCTCTCACTTGCCTCCGACATTATACACGACTCCCGAACCGCGAAAAGGGGGTTATCTACAGGTATATTAGAGGCCTAGAAAGCTCTCTGAGAAAAGCCAAAGTCAAGAATACAACCACTAGCGCAAATAAGCTTCTCAGGCACATGTCTCGTCAGGCCAAACTGGCTGTATCGTGCATCCAGTACAGAGGCGATGGCGTATTTCATATATGTATAGGATCGCAGACTATAAGGTCTGTCTGCCCTGAGATATCGTACATAGTGAAGGATGTACTGTATCCACTAGGGGGTAATGCAGCCATGAGGCTGGTCAGTAATATATGTTCCTGAGGTCAACAAGCGAAGCTAGATGCGCATAGAGTATCACAGACTAAGTCTACTAGCATAGATCTAATCAATAACCTTATAACAGGTGGTAGGTGGTGTACGGAGTGCGGTAGTGCTGAAGTCAGGTAACTTACCTCGTTGTACTTAGAAATATATAAGTGGTAATATTACATTCTATATAGTAGACAACGATAACATAAGGTCTTGTGCTAGTGGAGTAGTGGCTGCTTACAATCCTAAAGTACTCCAGCTAGTAAAGTTGGTAGGAGGTGACACCAAGGAAGTCTGTAGACGTGGTGTACTGATGATCTGTGCTTACTATAAGGTGTTTCCTACAAAGCTCAAGCTGTATGTACGGGTTGAGCTGTTATGCTATAGACCTGAAGCTGACGTGTACAAAAATGAGCTGATAACTACTAAGGATAGAATGCTTATACGTGACATGAGATGGTTAGCCACGGGCTTTGCTAACCACTTTAGTAAGCTCCAGAGCCTCCAGAACAAAGGTACCACAAGAAAGAAGGTGAGGCCAGAGACTATTACGGAAGCTTCTGTGTTTTGCAATTTCAATTACAGTATGTATAGCAGCATTAAGTGAACGGTCTAATGATAATATCGGTACTAATACTCAGCAAGTAAATTCTTTCAAGCTTTGAAAATTTTAAAAACATTTGATGACACTAGTGGTTAACGTTAAGACACTGTAATCTAGCATGCATGTAACAAAAGAGTAAGATAAGTGATACTAACTCTTACTTACAACCACCTTTGCATTTAGACAGCGACTTAGCTATTAGCTTACCACAGCTGGGGCATTGGTGCTGTGTAGAGCTGGGTCCTGGGGTACTACGATGACTTCCTGTTGTTTGGAAAGTATTTCCTGACTTGTCGCCGTAGTAGTTCCCTTTGTGCTCACCATACTGAATGCTTTTCTCTTTCTCTTCACTAGCTTCCTTCTTCTCCTTCTCGCTCGCTCTCTTAGCCGCTTCCCTGTCCTTCTTCTTCTTATCGTCCCCTTCTCCATCGTGGTTCATGATGAGTGTGCTCCAGGTATTGATATATATAGGCCAGTGTGCTCCAATAGTAATGTTATTAGTGTGTGGTAAACAACAATATTGTTATGAGTTTTCTTTAGAAACTCGTGCCAGAACTCTAGAGGAAAGTAGAAAGCTTTATACCCAAATTCTCAACTCATACAGAAACTCCTTACCAAGTCCAACACCAGGAAACCCCCATTCACGAAGTGTTCCGCCTAATTTCTTCCATCTAGGTCCACATTAACATAATTTATGTCAAAAACAACCAATCACCACCACCAATCTCCATTTGTTGCAAGTCGCACAAGCGGTCAGTCTCATCGTCCGATTCCACGCATCAAAACCAATATTCCTCTCCTAAAAACCGCCCAAGCTAACCAATCAACTGCCCCCAAATGGCACTTCAATGCACATCGTAAACAAAAAAGCACCCGTTGGTGTATGCATAGTCACTATACACATGCACTGTCATGTTCGCATCCCCAAGCTGCACCATGACAGAACATCAACCAATCAGCTTCGTTTGTAGTTCTTTTTCTGACAGATCGCTTATGCAAAGTAATAATTTATCCCCACATCGTCCAATCTGATGGGATGATTGCGGATTATTTGATGTTTTTGTTGCACTTCGCAAATGCACTGTCATTTTCATTGATGACATTGCATACACGCCCATGTAAAACTTGGTCACTATTGCTCCGCACAAAGCCTGAGGAATTGAGAATATATCGTGTTACGATTCCTGGAACTGTCGAAGAATCATTTGTATCCTAAATCTTTTGAGCGATCAATGCACTGTGTGCTTGCTCCACCAGATATTGCTTGAACATGTAAAAGTACGTGCTTAGGAGAATAACAGGTTAGAGATTATGAAAATCATGTTTGTTTCAGTTGCTGGTTTCAACTTTCCCACAATTCTCAGGCTAGCTAACGCACTATCGCAAAACATACGCGAAAAATAAAGTTTCATACTGGAAGCCCCCTTTTTTTGGCTCGCTAAATCAACTCCCACGTACCATCCACCTCCTTAATCACCACTTCCCTGTTCTCGTCAATAGCTCTTCTACCAGCCTCCAAGATAGCAGTTGTAGCAACTGTGTTTCTCAAGGTAGGCAGTCCTCTCTGGTCCAGTTTCTCCAATCCCGCTTTGCCCTCCTTGTTGACAAGTCTACAACCATCAACAAACTTCTCAAAGCTGACATATCCATAACCGCCTTGGCCAGCAAAGTTTCCCTCCTCATCAGGCGCATACTTCATGTAGAAGGGATTGTACCACATCAATCCATTGCCCAAACTATCGTCCGCAACATCGTAACCACGCTTGGCTTGATCGATACGGATTTCGCCCTGGGAAGCCATGTAGTGGAAGTACTGGTTTGAATGAACACCTGCTTTTTGAGGAGCAGTCCAAGATGCTGTGTAGACTCCTGTCGCTTGTTTTGAGGGATCGGACTTTTTGACCCAGTGCACGAGCAGTGAGATGGTATCTTCGGTTATGGGGTCACAGCCTAGGGATACGGCAACACCCTTGGAGGCCGAAGCAGAGACTTTGACAGGTGTATAGCCTAGCGTGGTCACCATGGACTCGCAGATATCGATGTGGTGCGAGTTTAGGTAGTAAGAAATATCCGAATCTACACCAGCCCAAGCTTTGAAAGTCTCAAGTTGCGACTTTGGCTGTGACATGTAACTGTAGAAGTAGTTGAAGTCTCCCAGCTTCTGCGCTTTGTATCTTGCATCCGCATAGGCGGGGTCATATCGCTTGTGATGTTCGATGTAAACAAACACTCCGTGTTCTTTGGCTGCTGCTAGAAGAGCTTGGTGGTGTTCGAGGGTTTTCACGGCGGGCTTGGTGATTAAGACGTGAATCTTTCGTTCGATTGCGTAGAGTGCAATTGGGTAGTGGGTTGTGTCTGGGGTGAATATCGTGATTGCGGATCCTGGAGCCAGAGCATCAATTGCTGCTTTGTAAGAGTTTCCATCTCGAACGTCATTTGCGGGGTAGGATTCGAAGGAGGTATCGAGTCCATTGTAGACTTTGGAGATATTCTTATCGAGATGTTCACCTGGAAAGTCATTGTTTAGTGTTTAGTTTGGTGCGTGTGAAGAATGGGAATACATACGGATTGCGGGGAACTTGTTTCCCGATACTCCAACCATTGAAAGTTTTCCAACCTTTCCTCTCCTGCGCAGGTCAAACATTGTGAGACCAACTACTCCCACCTTTTTGTCTGACCCGGAAGCCCCTCCTCCTACGAAGCCGGTGGTGTATTCTCCGGTTCCCACCATGAGAACATCAAGAAGGGCATTCTCGCTTGCCATTTTGAGGTTGTTGCTGTGTATATGTGTATAACTGTACCGTGATGAAATTTGTCAAAGTCAGCCTCTCACCCAGCATCAATTGGCTTGTATGATAGAAAGTTGCAAGTGAAGATGCTGGAGCAAAACATGGTGAACGGATAACGGATAAGGGGTAGAAGACAAACAATTCGTTATGCGGGTTGGAATTTAATCTAAGTGGCTCCCGTAGTAATCAAGTCCTAGTGCAACACGGCGTCTGACGGAAAATTCAGTCACTCGAATGAGAGCTCATGGAGGCATTGGAGGGGCAGTTCATACATTTTCGCTCACAAATTAATCCGGGCAGGCCAAGAGTGGCGTAGGAGGGAACACCCCAGGATCCACATTTAAGCATCTGGCGTGAGGCTAAAGGCGGGGGAATATTTCTGGAGAACCGGGCTCAGGCTTGCTGGCTCCTATCGGAAACCCAGTCACCAGTGACCCAAGTCACCCAACGAGAAACCCTGAGAGGTCCTCGTTGCGCCATTTATTACATCTACAGTATATCTGCGGGGAATTTTGTGCTGCCACCCACTTGCCCATCCAAATGTTCCCAGCGTGCTGTCCTGCCTGTCCAGCCTGTCCAGCGTGTTAGCAACTGCAACTCCAGTTCGTTCGAGCCTCATTTTCCCCACAAGCCACCCAGCGAACCCCTCGTTACGTTTGTTGTCCTACCCCGACCCTTAGAACCCTTAGAACCCTTAGAACCCTTAGAGCCCTTCGAACCCCTCCTGTCACATACACCGCCAAGTCGGTATGCTTTCAGGCTATTTTGAAAAGATCTAGTACCAGAAGTCGACCTCACCGGGCTCTCTGAATATATTGAAGATTACTCTTCAGATATCCCGATCATGAGCACCAGCCAAGGTCAGAATGGATTGCACTGATTTGGGTCAGCATTTGCCCCGCATTAACTTTCTGCATCGCATTACCTTATAGGCTGAACGGGGGCATTCTTGTATTGCCCTTGACAAACAGCTCTACTCGAGTATGGACGTTGATCTCCCCCACGCACGTCCGTTACACTTCTGGTCTATTCAGAGTCTATGACTGGTGGAAAAACTCGCTCCTCCACTCACGACCCCCAATTCTCAACAACCGACAGTACCAACGTCACGTCTTCTTACCCAAAGAAAAAGAAAAAATGGAGCGCGCCAAACGCCGCCCATGAACCCAGGGACCTGCCTTTGATACAGCAAAGCCATGTGTTTTCAATAATTCCATATGCACAAGAGCGAAAAGAGACATGTACATATCAGATTAAGAAAGCCGAGAACTTTTCCCAAGAGAAATCGCATCTATATCTCTCTTTTCAGCCACCAAGTCTTGGGCAAAAATGATGTCCTTTCTATTGGGAATTTCCATCAGATTTCGGCCACTGGAGCGGGAAACTCTCCCGGCTTTTTGGTACGTAAGTATCAAGAGTGGCGTTTGAAATAAACAGCTACCAGCTTCGGAATGATGGCATACGGCCAGTTGAAACGTACATTAGAGATGGCCCCACAGGAAAGTGTCATTCGTCACCGAAGGGGAACGGGGGAAGTCCATGGCTCACAACTGATACGATGTGTTTTCGGCAAACTTTCCTGCAGGGTCACCAAGACAGCCCTTTATATTTCAACCCTTTCCCCGGGCTCATCAAGCTAGGTCCCTTGTTTTCTGTGGACTTTTTTGAAGTTGCTATCTCGTGTGCCTTCCGTTCTCGGCCTACTTCTCCTTGTTAGATTTTGAAAGCCAAAACATTTTTCCTCCTCTTGGGCTCTTACATTCAAGAGCCCCCCATTTATTAAAAAAAAACTTAATCTTCCTTTCTCATACCTCACTTCAAACTTTCAACAACACCTCCTTTCGAGTTCATAAAATATCAAAGTCTTAAAAATGGCACAAGCAACGAGTGTTCGCCGGACGTTACTTCCGGGGATCTACGCCCCAACCATGACCTTTTTCGATCCTGTTACAGAAGAACTCGATATCCCAACCATCAAAAAACATGCAATTCGTCTTGCAGAGGCTGGCCTCGTCGGTCTCGTAACAATGGGATCAAATGGCGAAGCAGTACACTGTTCAGTCGCCGAGAAATGCGCAGTAACAAAGGCTACCCGCGAAGCTCTTGACTCTGCAGGTTTCGACAAAGTCCCCATCATCGTCGGTGCCACCGATGGCTCTGTACGAGGAACACTTTCCTTGATTGCAGAATCCGAGAAGGCGGGCGGAGAATATGTGCTCCTCCTTCCTCCCTCTTACTTCCGCGGTTTCATGGACGAGGACGCGGTTTATAATTACTTTATTGAAGTAGCATCCGCTTCTGTCCTCCCAATCATCCTGTACAACTATCCTGGGGCTGTAGCAGGTATCGATATGGACTCCGACATGCTCATTCGTCTAGCCAAACACCCCAACATCGTCGGAACCAAGTTTACGTGCGGAAACACCGGAAAACTCACTCGTGTTGCTCTCGCCACCAACGCCAAAACTCCCTTTAGTGAAGGGAGCGGATATATGGCATTCGGAGGCATGTGCGACTTTACAGCCCAAACTCTCATCTCTGGAGGCTCAGGTATTATCGCTGGAGGCGCAAACGTGATGCCTAAGGTCTGCGTCAAAGTCTGGAGTCTGTACTCGGAGGGAAAGAAAGAGGAGGCGTTTGAATTACAGAAGGTTCTCAGCAAAGGCGATTGGGTCTTAACGAAAGCGGCAATCGCCGGGACGAAGGGCGCGATCCAGAGTTATTATGGATATGGAGGATTTCCTAGACGGCCGTTGAAGAGAAACGATGAGGCCAAGACCAGTGCGATCAAGGAGGGGATTGACGAGGTTATGAAGGTCGAGTTCAGTTTATAGGTTACATCTGTCGCCTGTTGTGCTTGGCCTGGTTGGTTTTAGTTCTGGGGATTTTGATGGCGGATCTTGGTTCATCTGATATTGGGGATCGATTGTGGGCTTGGGATGCGACTCGTTGAGATTCGTTGGGATTGGCTGGTCTGATCGATCTTCGACTTGGGCAATTTTACCTTCCAGGTTAGGGTTGCTGATGCGAGTTGGGTTGGAAATGGGTTCTTGTCTGAGTGAATGGCGGGGTGAAAGGTGGGGTAGAAATTACCCCACGTTTTGCGTCACATGAGCCTTTGTCATGTGTTTTTACGATTCCAATACTCATATCAGTATATAGCATACGAAGAAATGAAATGAATGATTCAATGAACTTTGTTGCGTATAATCAGAAGAATAGAGTACTCGTCATTCCCGATGTGTTTGTCACGTTTTTGTTAAGAGGCGAAAGGGAATCTTTACACCAAGTTTCATACCTAGACTCTCACTACTTCTGCTATCAAATCATATCTGACTCAGACAATGAATAACCACCAGCACCATCCTTCTTGAAAAGTACCCAAACAATCCAATAACCCCAAGCGAGTCATCTACAATATCCAAGGAGTTGAAGACTCATTTGGGGTGAGAATAATTCAACTGGGTAGCAATCACTATCTAACTTTGTGTCATGGAATTTATGTCATACACGTTGTGATTTGGAGCCCCAGAAACTGTGAATGAAGCACTGACCTGCGAAGATGCAGAAACAGGTAACACAAAGAGCAATTGTTTAGCGAAAATGCTTAGCGAGATTGCAATCCTTGTTCAAAGCTTTTAGGTTTGAGAGATCGAAGCAAGCCATGACTAAATTGATGGCCAATCATGAGATTTACGAAGACATGGTAAGAAATCGAGTCTGATGGCCCAGGTGTTGGGGAGCTCAGCAATCTATTTGACTTAACGCCTTATACAAGTTCAGGGTACGGCCAGCGGGACAAAACAGGTTATTCTGTTTAGGCCTCATGTCTTCAAGTAAGTTACTAGAACAAGTCACTACTGGGACACTGAGGCTTGTCAATGTCAATTGCTCGCACGATGGTCACTCACTTATGTGTGATTAATAACTGAAACGGAGGTCAGGCGGATGGGAGCAGTGTGTCTTGTTTTGGTGTAGGAATATATGACTGGGTCATAACTTGGCCGTGCCGTTAATACTCTCAGAAACCTATTTGGAAAGGGACCAATCAAGACCACTGAGAAGCGATGCGCATAATTCAAGGCACCAGGTATTTTGCCTAGATGTGTCCAGACTGGCTGCCACAACGTCTATTCACTCGCCCTCCCACGAGTCAAGCTCAACTCTAAAGATTCAATATCATCCCCAATACTACCATAATCAAAAAAAGAATCCCTAGAAATAAAAAAAAGCGAAAAAACAAGCACAGCATAGTGAGCCCGGACTAACTCTGCTTCCAAGCTTTTTGGCCCTGGAAGTTGGTTTATCTCGCATTACCAGATGTGGCTGTATATCTCCCAACTGAGCCATTTTATCTGATTGCTGGGTGGGAAGTGCTTATTTATTGCTGTAGAGTGTAGAGGTGGTGGTTGTGGAGACCCAACTTTATTTTTATCATAAGTAGTGGTGCCTCTAGGGCTAATGCAGGCTGGTTCTGCGAGAGATGTCGAATCGAAGGGAAGGGAGAATTTGTTGGCGCAGCCTTCTTAATGCATCCAGAAGACACACTGTTGTCGGATACACCAGCGCTCTTGTCCTTCCTACCTTCTTTCTTCTACGTACTAGGGACTGGATAGGGTAATATTTATAGATGGGTTGAGGGGAACTTGTTGGTTTTGTATTGTACCCTTTCGTCTTTTGAGGGGACCTGAACCATTGGTATCTAAAGAGGGGAGCATTACACAGCATCACCAAAGTTAAATAGCTTATAAATTTGAGTACGGGACTTATAGCTGTTAATAGGGCTGGCAGTCAAGTAATCCCTGGTGGTATTTTGTTACCTTGAAGCTTATTCTCCTTTGATTATGAGAAATGTTCGATTTGAGCCGCGATAGTGGAGATTATGTGATTTTCTACACCTAAAATGGTTCTCCTTGTTAGATAAAGCATGTAAGCAAGATAATTTCCCTCATAATACGCAATGAAGGACCTCATATACCATATATCTCAACGGATAGATGATTATTTATTTTCTATTTCTCGCAAATGAAATCAATACTGACTGAAATTTGAGCAGAAGAAGAGTTATAATAAAGTCCGTCGTCCGCTAGTGGCAGGTCGTTTTAAATGGTCGTTTTGAATGGTCAATTGTCCCTGCCACACCTGAGAACTTTCCCCATATTATTCAGATACCTAGGTATAGTGACAAATTTCAACTCACGGCAGGTTTTTCTGTTTCGAGGCAATGTTTCAATTCTTCAAATTGACTTGAACCGTAAATCAAAATTGGAAACAACGTACAGTATATCGTAAAAGGATAAGTGAGAGCGTCTTCACCGTCACCTCCACCTTCACTATCACTACCCCGCATCTCCGCTATACATTCATCTCACACTATAGATTCTCTTGGCATTAAGACAACATTCGCAATCGGCTCCAATCACTTCTCATATTGACTCAAAGCTCACCATTCCCATAGTGCAGTTACCATCTCTCCACCATCGTCTTCCACAAAACCCCTCAAGAGCTGCGCCATCTTCCTCAACATCTACTAGACCTACAACTACCATTAATTCCACAATACCTCGTACTATGGCGGATAGTGCGAAAGAGAGGAGCACACCAACCAGTGCCACTTTGACGCCTGTTGGCCAGTCTCCAAACCCAAAGGAAAAGGAAAAGCCAACAATGCCTGGTCGAAGAGATCGTCACGCCGATGCAAGTCCATCAAGCATTACTGCGCAAGATGGACAGGCGACACGTGGAGAAAGAAACTCTATGTCAAATAAACCGGCGTTTCCTGTTGTCCGAAACAATTCCACTGCTGCATCAACCGAGTCGACTAATGCGACTGCAGCGGGTGCTTCCATGACTAAAAGCACGCTTGAAGGACGGAATCTGGGAGATTCACTGTCCCAGTCTGTGGCTTTTACAGGAATTGCGAAAGAACGTTCCACAACCGTGAGGCAGGAAAATATTACATATCGTTCTATTCAACTACCTGCGAGATACCCTACGCCAACTCAGCCAGCACAGTTCATAATGTCGGTTCCAAATAATTATATGGTCATCCCTCCTCAAGCAACTGTCGCACGTGATGGCAGAACCCCGTCAGGTAATTCCTTTTTGACTACATATAATCATGAAAGTCAACAGGCACTAACCTGCAACATAGTACAGGCTCCTCCACGTATATCTTCAACCCCAGATAGGGCCCCCTTCACACCTCTCATTCCTACACGTAACCCTCGAAATGGCTCTTCCATGAATGCAGGCACGCCAAAAGATAGTGCTGTTTCCAATTTGAATACCATACTTTCAACTCATAATGGCACACCACCTGGCCATGCTAATAGCCTTCCTAATTCAATGACATCTCAGCAGCAAAGAACAGATCCACGCTCTGTTGCGGTATTCGCTTCACCATATCCTATAGCCCACGGAGCACGAGGAGTTGGAATTGTAACGTCTGGAGTCAATGCCGAAGGGCCAACAGCTCCGCGATCCCTTCTTTCAGCTCCGTCTGCCCCTGATCAAAACTCCAGGCGGCCCTCAATTACTTTCAACGATTTTTTGGAAAAATGGAGCGGCTTGCCTGGTCAAAGGCAAACTCATCTCTTGAAATCAATATTCCAAAATACGCAGGCGGATCAGAAAGAACAGATCATTGCATTAGCAAGGGAGTTTATAAGACCCTCAAGTCCTACCAAAGACAACACGTCAAAAGATACACGCGGAAAGGAGAATTATCAGAATAAAAGCAAAGAAAATGGGTTTCAAACGTCCACCGATTCCGTTACTGCACAACCTAGAGAAGGTCAGAAATCAAGTGATAAGGTTTCTTCAGCGCTTGCTATGCAGCCCAGCAATCCTTTGATGGTTGCTCCTGCTGTCGCTTCCAAGTCAGCAGATTTGCAAGCTATGATCAGAGCCGATCATGCGATGATCGATGCAGCAATAGAAGCAGGAGTTCGTAGGATGAAAGAAAATTCGCTTAAAAGAAGTCGGTACAATTTCGAGCTGGATAAAGAGGAAGATATATGGGATGTTGATGAAGTTATTGAAAAGAGAGTTCGTCACGAGTATCTCGTCTCATTCAAGAACAGAGACTTGGAGGCCCCCAAGTGGGTTACGCCAAATTCTTGGAAATACCCAATTCAAGCTAGACGAGAGCTTGAAAAGAAGTTAAAGGAAGCGTTTGGTGAGCCTGTTGTTGCAGCTCTACCTTCTGTTCGGGTTATTCCACAAAAGCCTCTTCGTTCATCAACTTCAAATAATCCTCATCCAGCGTATACGGATGATCATGATTCGGACGGAACCCCTTTTCCCTCTAGTCCTTCCTCTATCGCTAGTCATCCTACCAAGCGCGGCCATGGACGTCCACGAAAAGATGGTATGCCGAATACAAGGAATGATAACTCTGCTACCAGTAGCATCCCCTTCGTCGTGGCCCCAGTTCCCGTCAAACGACCCCGAGGACGCCTGCCAAAGAACCAATTGCTTTCCCCATCACCCGCAGTCATGGAAAAACAAGAACCGCAAACTACGCCAAAACCAATGGGAAATGAAGTTTGGGTGATTAGCGACGATAGCTCTTGAGTGCCTTTTGTTACTTTTTGTGTGTTTTCTTTTGTGCCTTTTGTTTCTTTTTGTGTGTTTTCTTTTGTGCCTTTTCATGGGGCAGTAAGGAATTCGAGGGCTGAGCCCATGTTGCAAATTGAATCTTTAGTATTTGCGGAAAAGATTGCCAGAAAGCACTCATGAAAACTCCCAGTCAGTTAGTTGCGGACGGAATTACCTTGTGAAAAGATCTAAAAGGGAAAGTCGATATCATGAATGTATGTAGGAGTAGATTTGCTTTGTCCTCTCTGAGTATCAATATTAAAATTTCCATTGAACCCAAATGACTCAAGAAAACATTATTCTCTAGATGCCGTGGTATTTGATAGTGAAAAATACCTAGCGAGAAAGGGTTATCACGTGATACTAAATTTTCACGACATCAGAAGTCAACGACGTTAAAACGAGGTTAGAACATAGATTCACTCACGTCTTGGAAATTGTTGTTTGGGGCGAAAAGCATTTCTTGATCTAGTTCTAATTTATATTTCTGTTACTAGTTGACGACCCACCAAACCAGCGGCGGGGAGCTAAGCGAGTTTAGGGGGCTAGTGAGGAAGTGACAGGAAACGGCTCTTATCTAGCAGAGTGACGGTTTAATATCATGATGTAACAGATGGGAAATTGTGGGGATGATAGCTTGACCTCGTATTGTGTCTTGCATCTCTTCTCTACCTAGCTTGTATGAAGATGCTTCGATATTCATAATGTAACACACACCTCCGATCAACAACCCACAAGATGATCCAAATATCAGAAATGACACGAACGAAGATACGCACTCGATGGGATGAATCGCATTCCAAAATCGGGAGTTTGATCCTTGAACCGGAAAACCTGGGGATGGGTGAGGGGGTGGATATTTGGTTTGATGCGCGGGAGGATTTGAAAACAGAGGAGGAAGAGGGTGAATTCCGCGACTCGAGCGATACATGGCTCGATGCAGTAGAAGGGTCAGAAGACGAAGAGGACAACATGGAAAAGGGAGATGAGGAATTCTTCGACGCTTGCGCAGTCGTGGATTCTACAGATACATTACCATCTGGCTTGAACCATCGCCCGCTCAGTTCATTCGAATTGTTTATGATGATAGCGATTGCATCCTCTGCTTCTGGTTTGGGCAGCTCTTGCTCTGAATCTGCGTCGTCGATACCACGATCCTCGAGTTCCAATTCATCGACCACCTCATCAACCACCACCTCCTCCTCCTCTTCTTCACCACCACAAACACCAGCCAAAGAGCCCAGCCCTTCCTCGTGCAAACAACCCATACCTTCGTCATCCAACGAATCCACTTCCCCAGAAAAACCCCGACCCATCGAACCTATATCCTTTCCGACACGCGACCACTACGAAATGTACAAACTCGTCGATCCGAAATATTCCGCGAAATATTACCGTCGACCTTTCGACCTCGCATGGACTTCTTATCGAACGTATTTTGAGTATGCGAATAGCTATTATGCGGAGGATTCGGAGGTTGAGGGTACGTTTGCTAATGGGTTGAGGAGGTTACATCTGCAGCAAGGTTTATACAGACCTTTGGGGAGTGGGTTGGTTATTTTTTCTGCGACGGGGAGGAGGGAGAGGAGGGAGAGGTGAGAAGGCGATATGAGATGATGAGAGGGGATATGAATGAGTGATTGAGGTTAAGGTGGAAGGTGTTTAGATGGGGGTATTTAAGCCAATGCTGTGCACTGTGTAAAGCTATATCCGCTGTTCAACCCACCGCTACTCGGCCTCGATCGCCGGTATAGTACAACGGATCCCAAGTCTTTCTCTCCATTGCTAAGCTCTGCCAGACGGAGAACAACTGGAACCACTAAGTGAAGACAGACGTCGAGGTTAAATAGTCATGAAAGGGCTATGGAGATATCCGAATGAAATGCATTATGATGGAAATATGCTGTCCGAAGATAGGATGGCTTCGGCTGAAAGTGTGATGTTCACTAAGAGGAATTAGAGGCTTATGCTAGATTTCGTTGGATTGGCATTCAACTTCTAGGGCTAGATACTCAGATATCTCTGCGCGGTTTCTGTGTATTTATTAGCATTAGCGCAAGTCCTCTGAAATGCTGGTCGATTTGGCGCATTTATGCTAGCGATTGTTAGGGAACTGTCAATTGCTTTATAGTTCCCTATATGAGTATTGGGAGAGCTTGTAGGGAATACCAGAGTTATACATGTGACTTCTAGATCCTCGACTATTTTATATCCCCACCTAGACTTATTAGATGGCTCGGTTCTCTGAATTCTATATCCTATTCTCTCCCCCTCGACCAACATATTGAACAGTTCTGTACTTTCTACGTCCGTGACAGAAAACTATGAAACGCAATGACAGGGCCCACGACGGTTTTAAATTACATTTACTGTTGCAATATATTCACGTGTTTGGACGCTTGATAATCCATGCACAGGATAGATATGTCTGGATTCCACTATTGTTCCTTCACTTTGCCTTATCGCATCTTGCGGCACCCCATATGCCCTCATATTATCCCACCAAGTAATACCAACATTTACACAAATGTGTATAAGAACCAATAAAATCAAATTTCCGTCCCAAACGTTACTTTGGAACACCGCAAATACATTCCAGTAACGACAAGTCTGCCAGTAGACCTCTCATGGTGCCTTTTTTGCCGGCTCTTTCTTGCATACACAAGCCGCACCCGCGCTGTTGCAGACCAAACTTTTGATTCCCTGTCATGGGGTTAGTATCCTGCGAAAGAACTCGGAGGAAAGAATATGTGGTATTTACATCATACATGACACAACGTCTTGAGCATTCTAATTCTTGTGCGTCGGTGCAGTCGGGATATATTTGGGTTGCCATTGTGAGCGTGGCAAGTGTGAGGAGAAGGATTGTTGGGATTAACTTCATGATGGGAGTTTTGAGATGTAGGAGGGTGTGGGTTTTAAGAATATACCAGTATATTGCTTTGGCTTGAATATCAAATTTTGTTTGATGGTTAAGGTGGATTGATGTCTTGTAAGACATTCTTATAGTGCTTCTTTATAGACTATGCAGCGGCGTGTTTTGACCCTAATGCTCAATATCCCCGTGTTTTGGTGAGACGTTTGAAAAGGCTTACTATCCTGTGGTCCACGCCAAAGCTACCTTAAGAATATATCAAAACATACTGTAAAGCTTATGAAGATCTTAAAAAGGTCCTTTTGGAGATATGAGGCCTTGTTTGGACCCTCTGAAGAAGGAGATACTTTGTTTCCAGACACCAGTAAAGTACCGAGAGCTTGTTTAGCGAGGGGTTTTGAGTTCCAGGATTACCCATCGGGAGATTGAACAATACCTCGAATCCGACACCTCTCGGCTCAAAGGGACAGATTACGTTGTTATCTGTTTAGTAATTGTTCCTTGTACGCAAGTGTTTTTAACTTGTAGTTCGCTCTCTCGATCTTTTGCTTTTGAAGAAATAATGCCTTTATATGTTAGTATGTAAATGTGCTGTAGATTTGCTTGCGCGCCCTTTAAAACACGCGCTTTGAGCATTTGGCTAGTCAGAAAACCGGTGGATACAAGCTTTGAATGACTAGCTTAAAATGAACTTACTTGAAGAGGATTTAACCTCTAGATGCAGTAAAAGTGTTCTGCCGGTAGCAATATAAGGTTGCAGTACCTGCGCCACCTTAATCCTCAAAGTCCACCTAGGTACGATAGATCCGGATATCTACCTCGACATACTTCGCAAAAAGGTACGTTTGGTTCAAGATTTTGAGCGTAGAAGTCTATTTCATTTTGCATGCTTCTAGAACATGGAAAACTCTATCTTGACCCTACTAGTCCCATGGAATGGTCCAGGAAGTTTCAAGATAGGGGGCTGCTCACGTGACTATGCATCGTCAAAACACCTGTAACCCAATTTATCCACCCACATTTATGCTTGTCCTATAAACCTAAGCGCAATAAGCAGTTTTTCGAAAGAGCACCTAGTGACCCCGTGAGCTAGTCTCAAATAGGAAACTATTATATCGTTGACCAAAATCTACATAAATCACTTCGTTTTCACTCACATTGTCTCCAACAGCCACCCCAAAATGGCTACGAGCCCACCATTCTGCTTATATACCTTGGAACTCCATACTGGGTACTAGATAAGCTACCTTTAGAATAAGATATTCAATTCCTGAGTTGTTCTAGACCCTTCCTACAGGGGTCTTTCCATGGAAAGTTCCTCTGGAATGAGCTTGAAGTTTGTTCACTATGTGGCAAGGTATGCTCGCAGTGGTATGCCCGCTAAATGACCCTTATTCTAAATTGCTATCTCTATGTAGGAATGTCTTCTTGTGTTATCACTGTGAACCCCTCGCCTCTGGATATATCTTGCTATTACTATTCTAGGATACTGCTGTGGCTGTTAGCGTTGTTTGTTACTATGAACGAGACAAATAATAAAAAAGTGCCATGAAATCATCTGGATGAGAAACATTCAAATAAGATATACCTGATGAGGAAGTGAATTTCAGTGCAGATTTATTTCTAAGAACTATAGCCAGTGCGTTATTCTTTACAAGTTTCAATCGCCATCGTCCTCCTAGCGCGCCTGCATCTTTGCTCTTTCAACAATGCTGTGGTTTTGGTAGAGCGGAATGTGAGGATGAATCAGCGATATATATAGCGATAAGATAACCCATAAAATGTGCATCAGGATAGAAATCAGCCTTTTGGGTTAGACGTCCCTCGTTAGTGGACCCTAATGAATGTCTCTTGCTCCAACAGTTTTCCCCTTACGTAGAGTAGTACTTGTGTATTATATTATATTATAGTATTTTTACGCCAGTAGGGCGGAGCACCAGATCAAGCTAGATTTCCTAAGGCCTCCCTAGGGGCATAGGGGCGTGCTAAGCTATAGATTTTATATATAATATCCTACTCTATTTAGCTAAAAACGTAGGTGGCTAAAAAGACCTCCTAGAGTAAGCCCGAGTCCCTGATCCCGCGGTGTTATAGTACTATTATAAACTAGAGAAAGTATTTTATACGTAAAGCTATAGCTAAAAGGTATATTAAGTGTCCCTATCTACGCTATTTAGGAAGAGAACGGTTGTTTTATACCCAATAGGATTAAGATAAGCTAGGGACAAAGAGTCCTAGCGCTAGGGTCTATAGCCTAGGACCTAGGTACTCGAACGAAATTAAAAGTCCCTTAGACAGTTACTGGACAACAGTAGGTACCCTAATCCTTTCCCTAAGGGTGAGTGTCGAATTGTAGAGCCTTAAAGCAGTGTTTAGAATCTCCCCTCCTTTCCTCTTCCGACCCATCGGAAAGGAGAAGGAGAACTATACTTTTGGCCAGGAGAAGAAAGTAGTGGCGGGGATATTAGCTAGAAAGGAGAGGACAAGGAGAGGTAGGAGTAGGAAGGAGAGACTTACTGTAGTACGGCCCTTTTCACCCTTGATTCTACCCCTGTTTCTATATTTGAACCTACATTTGAATCTACTTCTTAGACCTACTAAACCCTACCTAGGTAGTCTGAGGAGTACTCCTAGCCTTTCCTATCCGGTACTCTAGAGAGGAGAAGGAGAAGCGATTAGTTCGGATAGGAAAAGGAAGGATAACGTACTAATTTATACGGATAGGAACGGATAGGAGTGCGGATAGGAAGGGAGGGGAGATTCCATACACTGCCTTAAAGCGAGTAAGGGCATCTGCCCCTGTTAAGAGTCTTAGACTCTTAGCACATATACAGAGGCGCGAATCGTAGAAATAGCCTTAAAACCCCGAAATAACCCTTTCGCAGCTATTCTGAACCCCCCTGCATATCCTATTTCCCTCGTATATGCCCTTATACCCGCCCCTAGCGAGTAGGCCCTCCCTACCCCTCTATATACAGCCGCTACGCTGTTCCTCCCCGGACGAGGGGTATATAGTATCGTAGATCTGTATAGAAGACCAGCTCGGCAGAGAATCGTAAGTAGGCGGACGAGGACTCGAGGAGTGAGGGAAGAAAGGAGTCGAGAAAGTGGTCGTGTCGTAGCTGTTGCTAGAAGTCGGGAATCGTTGGTTGTTATTCGATAATTAGAAAATCGCCTTAGTACGCGAGTACGCGATCAACTCGCGATAGAAAGGACTTAATCTTAGCTCTCTAGATTAGGGCAAGCTCGTAGGATGTACCGCGTACAGGTGTTGAGTCGTCGCATCCCCGACTTAGAGAGATGACAACGCGCAGAAAAGAGGGGGAACGAATTTTAAGTATCATAATACAAACCTTGTATTCAATAAGCATATATCAGACAATCTGTTAAGATTTTCGCAAGTCTCTTTCAAAGTTCCACTTTCAGTCTCTGAAGCCATATTTTCTCGCTTATTTTCCCTCTCATTAGCTCAGCCTGCGCGTTTGGAAATCCTTGTGGTCTCTGGTAATTTTAGTAAATGGGTTGATATGTTTGATCAAGTGGTGATTTCAGATTTCATTTTAATCACAGGCAATGACTGTGAGTATTGGCGATTGCCTGGACTACTAGACGAAGTCTATAATACCAGCTGTCACAACCGACCGTGAATACTCCTTAATAACGGCTCTGGCACAATCAATCATGAGTCTCATTTCCAGCTAATAAATTAGTGAACTTAGTGTGCACATTATACACCTACTTGAGAGCTCACAGGGAAAGGCTTATTACTCAGCTTATCAGTTGAAATTGACCGAAGAAATTCATATTCTCCGCCATTACTAATCACCACGCAAGCATAAACTTGTATTAATAACCTTAATTTCACTGAAGATACTTAGTGACTTACTTATCATCCATCAGCCAATCACATACGCCTTCTCATCGCCTCCCCTAGCCTCCCACACCAAACACTTCCTGTTCTACAGACAGCGTCTCTTAATCTATCCATTTTTCGTACTTTTGCCAAAGGTGTCAAAGAAACAACAAAAAAAGAGAGGCCGACCGTGAAGACCTGTCAAGTATGGCCAACTTGCCTATTGAGCTGGCATCTGACTATATCCCACGTCAAAATATCATGATCTTTCCATCTGAAGCCGTATCTTATACCAAATATGAAAACCCTCTCAAATACCCCATGGATCTGAATTATTTGGTAGCGACGAAACATATGCCCTTGAAACAACGGTTGCTGTCGAACTACATCCCTTCGTTTGTCTGATTCACCAAAAAGAAAAAAGAAATCGATGGATTCAATAGTGAGACTTACGGGTTTTAATTGGTTCGCGAGCAAGATCGCTACAATAGTCGTTAGCTCAGGTGTTACTTGAAAAGCATATTGGGGTAATCGCGGTTCAACAATAATGTTTGAAGTTGAATCTTTTGGCTGCCATGGTGGAGGTATACAAGTGTAAGGTATTTACAGAATTAAGATGGGTTTCAAGTTTTCAAGGTCCTTCACAATAGACATCAATCGCATACGACAACCTGCGACCGCTGAAATATTCTGCAATGCAGGTTCAGAATACCTAAGTTTCGGAGGTTTATGCTGTACTACTGTATGGAATGTCTTCCTTGAGTGGGTTCGTTGAAAAAGTGTCTGGGATCGTTCTCGCTTTTTTTTCTTTTTCCTTGCAGTTTTCTTGGTTGATTTGAGACAGAGTTGCGCTTTTTGCAATGGGAATGGAATGGAATGAGTGGCTAAGATACCGGGCGAGGGGACGTGGTGAATGAATGAGGTTTTCTATCTAGAGAGCTGGGTAGGGAAATTGATGTTGTCGTATACCCTTCCGTGCCTTCCTCTTCCTTGGTTGATCCCACTTTTTTGTTTGTCAATACCATTGTAAATTCATATTTCTTCAGAGACAGGTGCCCTCTATTTTTTACGTTGTAGACAAAGTGAGTATCTTTGACGAAGTTTCGGACACTACCGATCAAGGCCGCTCGCTAATTCTGAAGTAGGGGGGCACCCACCCTACTATTTTAGTAGTTGAATACTTTTTTTCTCTCACGCTTCTTCAAACCATCTTCATCGCCAATCAACAATCGAATTTAGCTTATGCCAAGTATTATTCATGTCGCTTTTGTATTATCGCCGAGTAAAAGAAAGCTTCGATAACTTATCGCCATCAATTGATCCAGTAATCAGAGCGTACCACAGAAACGAAAAAGATCCTCAGTACCACCTCTCTCGCACGTCTCCTCATCACCTGCGCCTTCATAGGATCCTTCCGAAACTCTTTGGCAAGATATCGCATCCAAATTGGAGCCAGTCTTAACATCTATTTACTCTATTTCTAAGTCTTCTAAAGCTATAAGTACGAATAGAGCTATGTAGGTCATCGGTTTTATAACTAAAGCGTATATCTTATTAAAGTCAATTCCTTCTTGTTGTACAACCGCTTAGTTTATAAATCGCTAGTTCTATTAAAACAACTATAGTAGTAGCTTATTACGTACTTTATCGCGTAGCTCGCTTAAGGGCCGCTTTTGACCTAATAATAATACTAGGGTAAACTCGAATACTATAAGATATAGGAACACAGAATTACTTTGCCAAATCTCAAAGAATAGTACCGGAGAGATAAACCAACTTTCTGAGCTGAAAAGTTTAGAAGAGAGTTAGTCCGAGCATACTATAAGGTGTGCTTGTGTTTTTGCTTTTTTGATTTCTTGGTAATTCTTTTTTATGTTGGGTCGCCAAGTAAATCGGACCCTTCCTTCGCTTCATATTGTTCCGTGAATTTTCCACCCAAAAAAAGATCAACTCGACTTGTCCAGAGTGGTGGCGACTTTGAATCACGGAATATCACTATCTGAACCCAAAATTATTATTGGCACCAAAAAGAGTTCTCAGAATTGTATAGCACCCCAATTATACCCCCCTTGGTCTTCTGATCCCTCCGAGTCTGTAATCAATCTCCTCATTCTTTTACTGGCCCGTTCCCCTTTGCTCGTCATGATGAACTTCGATTTGCGGAGAAGGGGCGATATATGCAGAGGTTGCTGACTGTGACTCGTCGGGTGAAGAAATCGTATATAATATTTTGCATATTTGGGAGGCTGGACTGCCAACGACATACAGTCTGGTCTGGTCCGGTGGTGGCGGCTTGAATCATCAGCATCTTTAGCGATGGCGCTTTTGCTCACACTGTTTTGTCGTACTTATACCGTATCTCACTTATACCGTCTCTCACTTATATTATCTCTCACTTGTAATATCTCGTTGCTTCTGCGATCTTACCAAAAACATCGACTCGTACTGGACCGAAATGCCTGGAAATGCTGTCTAGGGAACTGAGAGAGATATTAGCATCTAATCCAACTAGTCCATTGTATCGACGTACCCAACGTCCATATACTCCATACACATAATAACGTCGCTATTCTCGCTCAAAAAGGCACCGTAGAAATTGACGATGAAGATAGAATTGGTGCTATGTATAATTTGAAGTTCTCGGACAATTCTTTTTCGTATTTCGGTTATGGCTTCAACGTGGATGACCTAGCAAGTGTGTTGGTTAGCACATGCTTACATCTTTTGCAGGGGAACGAATTTCTGGCACAGTCGTCTGCGTAACGGACATAAGCTAGTCTTTTAAAATCGTTTGATCCAAAGTCTAGGGTCGGTGTACCGCGTAAGGTTCTAGTTTTCGCGTGTGCGTTCCCTGTAACCAGGCGCTGGCGGAGTGTTCGCACTCTGTACAACTAAACTGTTCCATGGTTGCTTGAACACTGTGATAATGAATAAAAATAATAATAAAGTCTATACCGTTTACTTATACTCTTACTCTTATAATCTATCTAATTTATATTAGGGTTTAAAGTTTTTTTACTTAAACCTTTTCTCTTCTTTTCCTATATAGTTTATAGGCTGTTATATACCTTAGGATCTCTATATTTTACTTTAAGTGCCCCATACGGACCCATTGGACACATCCTGCGCTTTGCAAGCACCCTGATCCTGCGCAAACCACACTCTATCCAGGAGATGCTTCAGAAGGCTCCAAGCCCACTTTTCTTGTTGCCCAAGTGCAACAGAATGAAATGTTTTTCGCATTTTCGCGGCTCTTGATTATTTGAATATCGAGACTGTGAATATTTCGCAAGCATATAGGGTATACCGGAGTTCCTTGACAGACTACTCTTTCCTCGTTGATTAAATAAGCGTGCTTTGCATGAGGCGTCTACTTCTGATTTGACCAAGTTCACACTGGTTCATACGAGACCGAGATCGGACGATTTGGGGGAGTGTCTGCCCAATACTGTAATTTTACAGTAAACGTACTTAAAAGGATGATCACCACCTTATTAAAAGTGAGAGAGTCCATTTTCACTTGTTCACCAGATTCATTCTCCAACCCTTGCCCTTCTTTGTCCTTAACTTGGACAACAAACTAAATTATATACATAATACATATGAGGGTTATTTTCGCTCTAGGCAAACTGTGGAGGTTAAGAGAGGTATGAGACTGTCTAAACAGATCTGTAGCTAGTCCAGTTAAGGTTGCAAAATGGAGGGGTTGGCAGCCACCAAAGCCTATAAATAATTTGGGGAGTAAAGTGGGTAACGCAATAGATGTTACTTCAACAATGACTGTGATGGGACAGGTGTTTGTTGTTCACAGGGGTCACTTGCCCAACGATTCTAAGGAAAGTCTTAACTATCTTGATAGATATATTGATACTCCAACACTGTTCACCTTCTCAATCATGCCTCATGAAGGCACCAACAAGGGCACCATTTACGTGGCCTCACAAGATGGCGGGATAGCCGAACTTTCCTTCTAAGCAAGGAACAAAACTTACCTGTAGGAATTCCCTATACAACAATCCTGTACTCATCTAAACTGGCGTGGAGGGGTTACGGCAGACAGGCTACAAGGCCACAGCACATGTATAAAATGCTTTCTCCGGTTGCCGCAATAGGGCACACCTTTTGTACAACAATCCGCAGCTTAGCACGCCCATATACCCCTAGGGAGGTCACAGGGGACCCAGCTTTCGCTGGTGATCCGTCCAGCGTAAAAATACTACTACTACTACTACTACTACTACTACTACTACTACTACTACCTTCTCAATCATATGAAAGTTGGCTAAGAGCCATCAAATCACCAATTATTTTCTTATTGTCAAAACTTCTCTTGCTGTGAATTCAAAACCGATAATTCAGATGAAGGAAGCTTTTTGTGCTCTACTTTCAATATTCAAATCAGTATGATACTTTGTTGAGGTTCTACATCTCTGTTGAAGTATGATGGACTTTAAAACTGAATACCCAACCTAGATTTTCTCAGGTGCATCATCTTTCTTGATCTGGATCATCAGTCAGCCTCACGACCTACCACATCAACAAACCGACAATCGTCTCGCACTGCACAAACAAGCAATCCTGGGAAATCCTACACTGAAATACCTATATCCATCTCAACCGGAGGAGAAGGTCCATAGTCACCCGTCATCAGGCAAGCGTACGCTCAAAATACTTTCTTTAGCTCACATAGCACTGTAACACCGCGGGATCAGGGACCCAGGCTTATTTGAGGGGAGTCTTTTTAGCCACCTGCGTTTTTGGCTCCTTTAGAATAGGATATGTGTATAATAGTCCTTAGCTTAGCACGCCCCTATACCCCCCAGATAGGTACAGCCTCACGGCGTAAAAATATATTAATTCATTCATCTTTCTTGATCTTGTTCGCCGGTTCTTGAGGTGAGGCACATAAATCTAGCTACTTGTAACTCATTTAACAAGATCTGCATATTGGCGAACTTTGGCTATATTTATATATGACTACAAAAGATAGATTACAGTTTAAGTATCATCTTCAAAGCTTTAAGGCATTTCAGCTTGTATTTGTAATTAGAAATAGTAACCTACAAGGATTACTGCAATAGAGATATCTGATGTTTACTTTAAGATGAACAAGGTCTGAAGATGAGTTCTTTGACTGTTAATCAAAGTTCTTCTATCCCCTACTTCTTTAGCACCATTTTCGGCCACATAGACCGTACTAACTTCAAAACACAAAACTTAGGGAGATGAATTACAAGGCACCGCCACAGTGGGCAATGACACCATATTTTCCCTTTGTCTTATAAGTACTCATAGACTTACTGGATTTAGCATAGTGCTAGCAGCTCACCACACTGATGCATTCTACTTACATTGGTGCGGATTTGAAACACGAGATAAAAGAAAAGAAGTCTGTAACAAATAACTCAAATAGAGAGCGAAAGATAGACAGAAGACTTTTAGGTACTGTAAACTACCAGCAAGCTACAACTTTTCATCTGAACGAAGATCAGCTGTTGATAGGACTCCTGTCATTTAAACATCACTTGCTGCCGAGTCTCTTAACGTTCAGATGTGACTGCCCTAGCTTCCTGCAAGTCAGTCATTAAAGAAGAAGATTACATCTTAGACAGTGACTCTGAGGTCACACATCTGGTTCATGGAGTGACAAGCAATGTAATACTTTGCACCTCCAGGTGCTGTTTCTTGTATAATTCGGCCTACCACTAGTAGTAGATGGGGGCTTCTTCTTGTTCTCTCACTTTATGCCCATTGATGCTTGTCCTCTAATGCTTGTCCTCTAATGCTTGTCCTCTAATGCTTGTCCTCTAATACAAAATCTCGAGGGTTCATGGGCTAGAAGTACACCAACAACAATGCCTCTTTATCCTTCCTCTTCCTCCATTGTTGTACTGAGGGAAATCGGCTAGTTTTATGGATTCATCCAGATACAGGACTAAGTAAGATACGATGCAATTCCCATGGCAAAATGCAACAAAATCTATCTGGTATGTCACTCTCAATCACGGCCCCTCATCAAAAGGGTCATACAATAACGGAACAGAAAAAGATTTCCTGCACTCAACAGTGCATACCGCGAGCGAAATGCAACAAACCACCTCTCCCCACTCCAAATCCAGTAATTCCCAATCCTGTCAATACCGCGAAATGCAACAAACCACCCAAATACAGAATAGCGCAATATGCAGTGGTTGTGTAACCCCACATCAAAACCAGGGTATTCCTGTCGGAGTAAGTCTTACAACAAGCGAGCGAATCTTAGTAAAGTGATAGAATGGAGAATCCAAAATTCTAAGATGGCTGGTAAGCGATTTGCAACAAAACCCTTTCTCTGACAAGAAGTGAGACAAATATGATACAAACAGGCATTAGGGAAATCAAGTGATTGATTCTCGTGTAGCAGTAGCGGGAGACTCGTACTTGTGTCTGTGTAAATATGCAGACTCCCTTTTCTGCGAAATGCAACAGAAGTTTCTTCTTCGCTCACATTGGCTGTTTGACTGAAACCTGTACAGTACATGATCAGTACATCACGGGTGTTGTGAAATGAAAGTAGGTAAGATTACACAAACCCCTTACACTCCGAATAAACAGCTAAAGTGGCGAATTACAAATTCCAATATGTATATCTCTATCCTATGCAAAATACAACAAATCCTCCTCTCTTCCCCTCTTATCTCTCATATATCACAATCCAACACCAAACCTCTACCAAAATCAAGATCAAGATCTTAATGTTTATCAACCAAGCAAGCCCTCAATTCAACACAATACTTTATAGAACATCCACCCACCCCCTCCGCGGAAATCCATCAAAAACCGCGAAATGCAACAAATGCAACAAATCACACAAACACACCCCAAGTATTCCCTCACCATCACCACGTACCTCCAGCCAAGACCCCTCATATTACACCAGTCGCGGAACACTACATATGCATAACACCAACAAACTCAACAACATAGCATAAAATTATGTATCTTTCATTTAAGCCCCAATTCCGCATTGCGAAATGCAACAAGCTACACAGGAATATGTATCGATCCGTTGATTCCGTCTTTGCGATGTGCAACGAATTTCTTAGTTAGGGAGTGCGGTATTGGGATGGGGGAGTTGGGTGTGTGGGAGGGGAGATGAGATGAGGAGATGAAAGGGGGGTGGACGGGATTTGTGGACGGATGGATGGTGGAGTTCGGGTGTGGGCGAGATTGAGGATTTATGCGACATTTGGTTTTGTTAACAGTACTCCGTAGACAATAAAAAGCGTTTTTCTTTTTCTGGTACGGAGTGTGGATTTGTGTTTTAGGTGTAAGTATAATAATTTAACTAGTTATTAAGTGTATAACTTCTCTACGGAATTAGTGCGGAATGTCCCGTTATGTTCCCGTCTAATTAATTAATTGCTGTTGGTCTGGAGAAGACATCTATCTGTATGTGAACAAGAAAGAAAATCAAACAATCCAAAAAATCCCAATACCTTTATCTACTACCCATCCTCCAAATCCAACCTTACAATAACCACTTACCTACCAATCCGTCAACCAATTCCTCTTTTTCCAACTTTTCATTTCGACAGCAACTCCATCCATCCATCCATCCGTCCCACCACGCCCCGCCCAAGTTATCATCTAAAATACCTATACCTAAACCCCTCTCCCCTCCCACTCTATCTCGCAAGACTAAACCGCACGATTCAACGACCCATCAAAAACCGAAAAACATGAGTTTTAACTCTTAAATTCCAAAGTCAACGGTCACGCAATAAAGAAGTACGGTAGTACTCTAGCACGTCACCATATAGGTGTAACTTTCCTCTACCCAAATAGGAAATTCACGAATAACCAACCACCAAGATATAGTTTACCGAGATATAGTTTTGAAGGGTGCATGCAGTAGAGAAAGGTATTGTTCGGGTTTGAGGGGATTAATGGGGATAGTAGAATCATGGGGAGACGAGGAATAAGAGAATAATAGGGATAACAGAAATAAGGTGTAAAGGTATTGTCGCGATGAGAGGGATTGTGGAGAATAAGGGAAGAGCAAATAGAACACGCAAGTAAAAGAGCAAGGGATTAATTGGGATTTGTTTTAAGGCTTTTTTGTTATATTTTTTGTAGGTAGTTTGATGTAGATAACCAAGACGTTTACGTCAAGATACCCATCCATCCATCCATCCAGAACTGCAAAAAACGCAAAATACCACCCTCACTAACACTCCAAGGGGAGAGTCCAAGTCTATAAACACCCCCAAACCCCAAAATCCTCAGAAATTATTATCCTCCACAATTCCACACTCACAATCACAACCCCAAATCACTCCCAATCATCATCCCAAATCATCTAAAGCTCAGCCTTCTTCTCAAGCTCCTCAGTAATAGGCTGAACCAACGCCTCAGGCTTCGTAGTACTAGCCCACCTCCCCTTAACCTTCCCATCCCTCCCCACCAAAAACTTCTCAAAATTCCACTTAACCCTCTTCATTCCCATCAAACCCGGTTTCTCATGCTTCAACCACTCAAAGAGGGGGGAAGCCGAATCGCCATTAACATCCGTTTTCCCCATAATCGGGAAGGAAACCCCATAGTTCAGTTGACAAAACGATTGGACCTCTTCGTCAGAACCGGGTTCCTGTCCGCCGAATTGGTTGCAGGGAAATCCGAGGATGATGAAGTCCGATCCGTGGGTTGCCGAGAGCGATTTGTAGATCTTTTCTAGACCTTCGTATTGCGGGGTGAAACCGCATTTTGAGGCTGTGTTTACTATGAGGACTACTTTGCCTTTGTATTCGGAGAGGGGGGTTGGTTGGCCTCGTTCTGGGAGGATGGATTGTTAGTGAGGGGTTGTAGGTGGGGGCGGGGAAGCTTCAGCTTCAGCTGGAGCTTGCTTGCATGGTGTTGGTTGGTTGCTACATACTATCGAGGGGTTTGAAATCGTAGAAGCTGGTTGCGGATGACATGTTTGATGATTTTGTGAGTGATGTTGGTGTAGTTGATGTAAATTTGTTTCTTGAGATGTGGTGTAGAGATGGGGCTGTTTTGAAGGCGGTTCGTGGTGGCGAGAGAAAGATATTAAGGTTTCTTCGGGAGCCTGATGGGGCGTTTGATGCGAGGCAGGTGAGAATGGTGGGGCGGATCTTTCGGGCGGGGTGGAATGGTGTGAATGTGAATGGGAATGTAGGTCGAAGGATGGATTGAGAAGGTCTCATTGCAGGTACAATCAAGTCTTATATCAATCAACTCAAGAAGATTGGATTGTGGATCAAAGGCTGAAAATGGAGTTGGTTATTTGGAATTCTTTGCAAGTTTGATCCTCAAAGAATATTTGGATTTGTCAAACGTTTCAATAGTCAGTTCAGGTAAGTTCCCGAGTTCCACAAGAGTCTCGTTAAGGTTCTTTAGATGATGATGAAGCAGCCAGCTCTGGCCCGTCTTATTTTTGAATTGATGGGAGTTTATTGGACAGCGCTTACCTCGGCTTGATAGACGTTGCATGCCGAGGAATTTCGCCCAAAGATTCGGATTCGCATTCATCACAGGTACATTACAGCCTTGTGGAAAAGGCAGGAATTCTTCAAGTTTCTTTCTTATCGCTCACTATCTGTCCGATGACGCAGGTGAGGCAAAAGACGTCTGCCCTGTATAACTTTATTTCTATAAAAGCCTCGTTCCAGCCTCGTATATCTCGTATCCTCGTACACGACACATCCCAATTAACAACCTCCACACTATATCACCCCGAACAATGTCTTCACTAGCTCTAGAAACCCCTCGAAACATCGTAATCGTCGGTACATCCACCCCTCACCTCCACCAAAAAGAAAACGAGAAACTGATATTTCTCCAGGCGGCGGCGTAATCGGCTGTACCACCGCCTACTTCCTCACGCGCCACCCCTCATTCAACCCCGCAATCCATAAAATCACCTTGCTAGAAGCAGAATCCATCGCCTCAGGCGCCTCAGGAAAAGCCGGTGGACTCTTAGGATTATGGGCATATCCTTCCTGCATTGTCCCACTATCCTACCGATTACACGCTGAATTGGCGAAAGAACATGATGGTGCGAAACGATGGGGATACAGAGCTTTACATTGCGGGAGTGTAACAGCGAAGGGGAAAGTCCATAAATCCTCACAAACCGACGGAGAAGTATCAAAAGAAGGAACGGAAGAATGGAAAAAACTGCCCAAAACGAAGAGTAATGGTAAAAAGGTTATTCCAGCGGAAATACCAAAGGATTTAGATTGGTTGGATACCGATACATTGAAGGGATACTCGGAAATGGGCACACCAGAAACAACAGCACAAGTCCATCCATATCTTTTCACCAACGCGATTGCGGAGTTAGCTGTTGAGAAAGGAGCAGAAATAATACTAGGTTCCGTCATAGCCCTCGATTATAAAGGAATCAATGGTGCGCAGAGCGTTACATACGAAGATAAGACGACGAAAGAAATACATACCATACCCGCGACCGATATCGTAGTCGCGGCTGGACCATGGACTGGTACTATATTTCCCGAAGCTCCAATTGAAGCTCTCCGCGCACATAGTATAGTCATAAAAGCGGATGTCAGTCCCTACGCTGTATTTACCGAAATCGAATTACCCAGGAATTACGCAGCAACAAGAGATGGAGAGGCGAAGAAGAGGAGACATGGGAAAATCGTAAATCCGGAAATGTATGCAAGACCCGATGGAACGGTTTACGCATGTGGTATATCTCCCTCTCCCTCTTCCCCCTCTTCCCCCTCTTCCCCCATTTTATCCAACTAACAAACCATCCAGGCGAAGGAGACAACCTCATCCCACTCCCCACCTCAACCTCACTAGTCGAATGCGACGATTCTCGATGCGACGACATGTACTCCTACCTCTCCCTCATCTCCCCCACCCTTCGCAACGGCGCCGTCATCGCAAAACAAGCTTGTTACCTCCCTCTCGTCTCCAGTGTCGGTGATCGCGGGCCCATAATTGGGAAAACACCCTGGAGGGGTCTGTTTGTCGCGGCGGGTCATACTTGCTGGGGGATTCAGAATAGTTGTGCGACGGGGAAGGTGATGAGTGAGTTTGTTTTTGAGGGGGAGAGTAGGAGTGCTGATGTGGGGGAGTTGGATCCTGGGTTGGTTTTGGGTGTTGGGGGTGGGAGTCAGGAGATTGGAAGGGGGGGTAGATAGATAGATAGTATGGAATTCATTAGGAGGACTTAAGGATGGGAAACTATATAATGAAAATGAAACAAAGAAATGAAATTCACAGGAACATTTTCCATACCATATCTTATTTCATCAATTTCCCCCCTCATCATTTTTCTTCCAAATATTCGGATTACAGAGTACTCTGCTTGAAGATAGGTTCTCCCACACGATCTAGAATTATAGAATGTTTTAGTTTTACTACTTATCTATTTCTTACTCTAGATATAATATAATACATCTATCTATCTTACTCGGTAATGATTATCATATCATTCTACTAGAATAGAAAAACTCGGGTAATAGAATAAGTATATATATATATATATAATTTACAGTACAGTATATAAATGATATAATATAATATAATATAATTGATGACATGTCATGTTTCTTTCTTTCTACTTTTTTTTTTTTTTGTTAACTGATATTACTGTATTTGGGTAATTAAGTTAGTTGTAAGATTACTAAGTAAGTAGTGTTTATAGAGTAATAACTACATAGGTCTCCTAATTCTTTTCGTTGGTTTTTAATCTCTGAAATACAGTACTGTAATTACCGGGATTTGTAATGAGATTTTTCACTTTGTGGGTGAGGTAATATTGTTTCTATTACTGGAATAGTTATAGTTATAGTTATAGTTATATTCGTAGAAATTAACCCCCGAGGTAGTTAAATTCATTAAATGGGTAGAGGTACGGAGTAGGAATCCTATATTCACCACCACCATCAACTCAACTTAACTCAACTATCCTCTCAACTCTTCACTTTACCCTCACAAGTACAGTATAAACAAATACCCCTACCACTCCCTCCTCCATCCAACCAAAAAATCAAACCCGTAAAATATCTATCTATCTATTACAATAACCCTCACATGAACACGAACACGAAATAAAGCATTCCTCTACTTACGTAATATTTACAAAATCAATACTTCCATCCAACTCGGACGCCAATATACACGTCATTCCCGGGAAGGATTGAAGCCCCTACAACCGAACCCCTACGACCCCTTAAGCTTTAAGATAGTTACCAGTAATACCCAGAATATTTTTCTACAGTACGTCTAAAAAGCTTGGAATCTTTGGCACAGAACGCTTTCTTTTATATCGACTAAATGATTGAAGGCGTATAGAGAGATGTATTATATGGGGTTATTATCATAAATAGAACTTTTCAGTTTAGACTTAGAAATGAAATGAAGGGGAATTGGGAAGGATAGTTGTTCTTAGATACGAAGGAGGAGTTTTTGTATTGTTGGTGAAGTTTGTTATCCCGGGAAGGATTGAAGCCCCTACACCACACCCCCTGGACCCTTAAGCTTTAAAAGGGTTAGTATAAATGTAATACTCAGGATATCTTTCTACAGTACGTCTAAAAAAAAGCTTGGAATCTTTGGCACAGAACTCTTTCTTGGATATCGACTAAATGATGGAAGGCGTATGGAGTGAGATGTATTATATGGGATTATCATCATAAATGGAACTTGTAAGTTTGGACTTGGAGATGGAATGAAATTGTTCTGGAGATGCGGGGAGGATTTTTTGTTTTGTTGGTGAAGTTTGTCTTGTTGTCGATTTTTGGGTTGTTGTTGAGGATGGGTGGAAGTTTGGATATTGAATTTTTGATTTGGGGTGAAGGGGGGAGGGAGAAGGGGGAGGGGCAAGGGGGAGGGGCAAGGGGGAGGGATGGAGAGAAAGTCTGGGGATATGTGTAGGGGTGTTGGATATTTTGGCGTGTGTGTGCTGCTAAAGAGTGTAACAGAATACAATATCGTTACCTACCCTATATTAAAAACCAGGTTAATTGGTTAAGTTAGTTTAACAACAGATTTGATTGAATTTGGGTTTTCCTTATGCGGAAGACGGATATTATGTTCCACTTTTCTTCCTTCCTTTCTGTTGATTATTAGATAGTCGTAGTAGTCATGTTAATACATGTTAATATTTTAGCCCTCACAATTCTTCTATTCGGATAGTGAATCGACACCTATATACTGCAGTACACCAGTGGAGGTGGTGACGTAAGGTTAATTCAGTAGGAGTGAATACGTGTAGGTTGTCACACCCTTTTGTTTCATTGTATTTATAGGTGGAGGAAGAGGTCTAGACTAGGTAAGCAGTTGAATACTGAGGGCTTTCTCTAGAGGTGGGGGTAGTTAGGGGAAGTGTAGTGTTTAAAGTTGTATTTATGTAGTCTTGTATTATTTGGATATTAGAAGCTGCTTTGGTAAATGTCACCACAGCGAGTTCTTAGGTTGAGGTTATAGTTTATAAGTGAAGTAGAGGGAAACAATATAAGATCTTACGCCAAACGACGAGTAAAAATCAATTTCTTTTCTCTAGACTCTTAACCTTAAGCTTCTTTTTCACCATCCTACCTCCCAGCTTAAGGACCGAAACTGCAAGGAAGAAGGAGACGGGCAAAGAAATAAAGTCACCACCCATAACTTACAATTCCAAATGATCATATCTCCTCCTTCACCTCCTCTCCTATCACTCTACCATTTAATAGTACTCCCATCATAACTCACAAAAGTCCCAGTATTCTCTTTACACGCACTATCAATCTATCCCACAAACTCTCATCAGTCTCACAACTCAAAAAGTCTAGTTTAGATAATAATATGAAGAGGACTACAACTAACCTGTTCCAAAACCCCCTTAACACTCTCCTCCAAACCCATAGGTGGTTCCGAAACCCCAATACTATCCGCAAAATGCTGACCATTATCAGTTTTCACCCATCTAGAGACCAATTAGCTTCCCCGTAAACCCAGACTAAAGGGAATAAGAGTGAATCGGGGGAAAGGGGTGGTAAAGGAAATCCGCGAACAAACCCAGGATGCACAGCCCTAGCAACAATCCCCACTTCTTCAAAAGCAATCTTCCTCACCAAATAATTCGCTCCAGCTTTACTAATCCCATACGATAAACTCGGAATAGCACCTTCCATATCTGCAATTGAACCCAAGGAGCTGGATATGAGGATGAACTTGCGCTCTCCATCACTCACACCCTCATCACCCTTCTCGCCTTTAGACCCACCTCCCTCCTCTCCACTATTCTTCGAAGCGAGTAACAACCCCCTAGTAACCTGAAACAGCACAACAACACCCACGGTATTAACCCAAAAATCCCTCTCCAACGCCCCCACCCCCGTATCCCGCACGCTCTCAAAAGAATCCCCAATCCCCGCACAAGCAATAACAGTATCAATCCATCTTACCCCCTTCCTCCCTAACTGCTCCCCCAATTCCCGTCCCTGGTCCCCCAGTTCTTGTCTATTAGTAGGAATATCGAAATACAAAATCTCAAGTTGAGAACCAGGACCCTTGGGAAGGGAAAGGAGGTGTTGGATTGGGAGGGTGGAATTGCGGATTGTGGCGAGGAGGGTGTGGGAGGGTCGGAGGAGGAGGTGCGTTAGGAGGGTGAGTCCGATGCCTGGGGGGTTGTTAGTTGGTTGGGGATGGGGAGTGATGGGGGAAATGGGAGAAGGAGATGGAGAAAAGGGGTAGCGAGCACGTGCTTGCTTCCCTCATTTCAATTCCGTTCCGCACCACAAACAAAAATTGAAGAAATAATATACCTCTATTCGCGCCCGTAACAAGGACGATAGTCTGCTCCTTCGTTTGCGAAGACATCTTATCCGGATCCGATGGTTTCTAATAAGGTAGACGATGGTTTGATGCGATCGAAGAAGTTTGTTCATGGGAAAGGAAGAAGGAAAGAAAGGTTCTGCGAGGAGAGACTTTAATTCCACGCCATTGCTTACGCACGATTACTTCAATATTATTGGCCAGAATATGTCAGCTTGGCACTCTGTGCCTGGAATAGGGAAGGTGCATGTGTCCCGTGAGCAATTTAGTGCCGTAACACAAGATCGGAATGCAACCGTTAACCGAGAATAAAAGGGGGGATGATAAGGATGCTCACCACGAAAACTACCAATTCTCTCTCAACAAATCACAGTATGAATCTTGGGGCTCGAGTGTAAAAAGGGAGTGTAAATATTTATATGCAATAGTAGCGACAGCTAATATGTTTCATGTCAAAAAACACCGTAAAATCACCAAATCGCTATCAAAAGGGTCTTCCTTCCAAACGCCACCCAATGCAACCAGAACTCTCTTCCTTCTTCCGTTATCTCCAAAATAATAAGTGACCTACGTGCGACTCCGGAATAAGACATGATCCAACGAATCAAATCAACATCACCTCCCCAAACCCAAAGCACCACCAGGACCTATTCCATTCGCCTGATCTCTCGCATATGCTCCCGCAAAATCAAGCTGGGATAACATCCCATTCACGGAATCAATCTCCGTACTTAGATCGAGGATATTACTCTGTAGGCTCGTGGCCTCGTCAAACTTTCTCCTTTTGTTCGCATCCGCAATCATTTCGCTCACGAAGAACTTTTGTTCTTCCAGAATGATCAATCTTTCCCTCAACTCCTTTTCTTCCACTTCCATAGCTGAGACAATACTGCTACCGCTCACCTGTGAAGCTGTTTCATTATCATTGTATTTTATAGCTGCTAATGCATTTCGGCCATTATTTGATAGGCCATTAGACCCGTGAGGCGATGCATGCTTGAGTATCTTGGGTAATTGTTTAAGTGGTAGCATATGAAGACTGAGGAAATTTGCGCTTTGTTGGTAAACGGCTTTCTGAAGCTTAAGCTGTGTCGTGCTTGTAGTCTTCAAATCCCGTATCCTTTTCGCGGTCATATCGTATTTTCCAAAACTGTCAATAAGCCGTTTGCGAGTTTTGCTTGCTTCGGCTAGCTGCTGTGATGTAGGTGATTTAACAGGATCCTGTAAAACAAACAGAAGTTTTTGGAAAGTAGGTAACAACTGGCGAATGCCTTTCTCGAACTGTACCAGATTTTCGTAAGACCGCTGATCTGGTGGTTTATGCAACACTTCTCCCACAAAGTCCTTTTTGCTAAAAATCGTCGTCTTGCAATCCTTGCACATCCGCACGTCGATATTCAAATCTCCGGATTTTTCTGATAAAACATCAGCCACTATCCTCGGTCAACTAATGATGTGGAAATTGGTAAATGAAAACTCACCAGTCGGAACGTTCAGACCAATCTCCGAGGAGCATCCAGTTTGTGGATCAGAGCAGACGACTCGGCCACACATTCTGCAATGATGTCGCCGAAATGACCATGATCCAAATTGTTGTTGACAAAAGGGGCATTTCAATACTTTCGAATCCTCCTCCCAACTTACAATCGACTGCTCCAGAATCTGTCGCTGATTCTTCCGACCGGCGATCGACAAAATCCCTCCGCTATTGTTCGCCAATTCTTCAGGTGGGTTTGCGAGGAGCTGTGTGAGTTTCGTGAGTCGCTTCTCCAGCCTTGAGACCTCCAAATTCGACTTGTCCACAGTCTTTCTTCGCATAGCCATGAAGTCCTTGGTGTGATCACGCGAGAGCCCATTATGGTCATTATAACCCTCTCTCGACTTGAAGCAAGTCTCACAAGTCCGACACCAAAATCCGCGTACAGGTTCGTATTGTGCCGACCTGGAAAGTTTCATCTGGTACATAGTATGGTCCTCACAGAAGAGGCGTCCGCATTTCCTACAGTTCACATTCCCATTTACTGCCCCCAATCTCTTCCCACACGACGGCTCCGTACACACATCACTGTACCCTATCCTCTGCCAATGCGTCTTGCTCACAACCTCATCAGGATCCGGTCTATACATGTCTGTGCTGACAGATCTGTTGCCTGGGAGGGCACTCGGGTTCGCTCTAGGCGCCGGTGATGGTTCGTTCGACTCGAATACGTCCAACCCCTTCAGCTTTTGGTTGATCACTGCTAATGGCTGGAACTTTTTGGCCTTTACAACCTGCTTGTCGAACCAATTCTTCACTTCGTCTTGTTCTACTTCAGGCAGTTCTTGGTGATTATCATCGAGATGTCTATACCATTAGCGCAACCTTTCTGATTTCAGTAAAAGTATCTACCTGTTCAATTGTAAAAGAGTCAACTAAACCCAGTCAGCACACGTCTGCGATGATGTCTAGATATACAAACCATCTCTTCAGTACATATGGGGCAAGTAAGTCGATTACTCGCCGCCGCTACTCTTGATGGCCCGCCATTTTCCAAAGAAGACCTTGATATCGAATCCTGGCTATTTTCGGGGAGAGGTGATGTGGCCAACGGAGAGGCTGTAGAGCCCCTCGAACTCAAAGACACCGTACTCGCAGATGGGGAGAGGACGTCGGACTCCTGTCGTCGTTGCGCCGGAGGGGCGGGAGGTACCAGCGACTTTGCACTTCCTAATATCCTCCCGCCTCCCAGCTTTCTACCAGACATAGCGGGAGGTGATAAGGTGGGAGAGTTTGCGACTTTGGCCTTGAAGCCTCGCCTGCTCAAGGTGGTTGGAGGAAGGTTCCTGTTTCAAGGTCGGGCTGAGGACGACCAGGTTGATGACTAAGGCCCGCAACTTTCAGCAAGGCGATAAGCTTTCTTATCGGATTGTCTACAAGGATGGCTTCCAGGTTCCTCGGAAAAAGGTGCGTGGATTTATTTCATTCACAACTCCAAGTTTGCGCCATTCTCTCTCACGACATTCACACTACGAAATATGAGTGAAGAGCAATTCCCCGAGGTTCAAGGAGGAGGATCGCTGATTCTGGCCTGGCAGATTAAGAACAAGAGAGTGTTGGTTGTTGGAGGCGGCGAGGTATGTCGTGCTATTCAGCTGAGGGGCGCTACTAATGGATCCCGTCACAGGTTGCAGCAGGTCGAATCCTCAACGTTCTCAATGCAGATGCGAAAGTCACAGTAGTCTCACCTCGAGATGGACTCAATCCAGAAGTGGCATATCGAATACAAAAGGGACAAGTCGATTATTTTGATCGCAAATTTGAACCTTCGGATCTGGACAATGTAGATATGGTATTGACAGCTGTCGACGACCCAGAAGCGTCTTCGCAGATATGGAAATTATGCAAAGAAAGAAGGATAGCGGCCAACATCGCAGATGTTCCACCGGAATGCGATTTCTACTTTGGCAGTGTCCATCGAGATGGGCCATTGCAGGTTATGGTTAGCACCAACGGAAAAGGACCACGATTCGCGAATATTGTGAGAAGGTCGATTGCTAGAAATCTCCCAGACAATGTCGGACAGGCAATTGAGAAGGTTGGGAAGTTACGGCAGATGTTGAGAAAGATTGCGCCTAAACCAGAGGAAGGACCTAAAAGAATGGCATGGTAAGGAGAGGTGTAGACCTCTTGACGGTTCACGCTGACCAGATATTCAGGATGATTAAAGTCAGCGACGCATACAGCCTGGAGGATTTATGCGAAATGAACGAGGAAGATATGGAAGCATTGCTCAAATTCTACGCGCCTGACAAAGTCCCGCGGTTCGGCTGTTTGAAGGCGATGAAGAAAGAACCCTTTGACGGCTCGTTTGATGGGTCGTTCGGGTTCTTCGTTGGATGGGGATAGAGCCTCGAGAGCGTTGCATTCACCAATTAAGCGCCGCTTCTTTTATGCTGACTCCTTAAGCGCATGCGCTGTCAGGTGGGTTTGTATGGGGTTGTATGGGATTACGAAGTGCCGGAACTGTATAAATTGTATCAGTATTTCTCACCGATCTTTTGACCGTAAAATGGTTGGCCACTGTTGCGGTCTATTTTCTGGGGTACTCGGAGTTTCTTTATTGGGATGCATATAGGGCTGTCACACCTATTATAGCCTATAGGGTTTTGGTTGGGATAAAGGCCGTTGAACCCTGAAATATATCGTTGGCTTGGGATCGTGGGGGCCCCTGAATAACAGGTTTACCCCCTCCACCCGCGCGCTGCAAGAAACATTCGCTTCCAAGTTCCTGTTTTGACACGAATCGCTCTCGACCAACCATTTCCCTGTCATCATCGAGATCCGACATGACGTAGGAATTGGCTGGGTCATGATTGAAAAGAATCGACGGCTTCAAATCTCAGATTGGTTGGAATGATTCATCGCTCGGCCAGTCACACCCTAATTTCACCATCGTGTGTTGGCGTGTTTGCCTTGCCTGCCACGTTGGGCCCGATTGGGACCAAAGCTTGTGGGAAAAACAAGACAATGGAGGGCTGATCAATGCCCCTGTTCGACATACAACCGAGCTGTGGTATGAATGGCTACGAGTATCGGTAATGGCTTTATTGCTTTCTTTGTCTGGCCTGGACTCAATCTATTTCTATTATGTGGATCGCTGTAACATGATGTCGTTGGTCCGAGGTAGGTTGAGTGATGTTGGGGTGCGTTTTCTTTGACTGGCGTTTGTTTGACTATATGAGCATTCACTTATCGCTCGTTTTGTGAATCAAGTTTCAATCCAAGTCACACATGATCTATAAAGTTCTATACCTATATCTTTCATTCTAGCACATCACGTCTTTTTCAAAAAATAATACAAACCAAATCATAATATCGGCCAAGTTGCTGTACACACTTTCAAAATGCGTCCTATCGCTCTCGTACCGTTGGTACTAGCCATCGTTGGCTTCACACTGTCTTTACTCACACTCTTCGCCGGCACAAAACCAGGCTATCTTGAAGACTACCATATTATCACCGTCAACACAACTGGACTTGGTAAAAATCTGATCAGCAACAACAAAAAAGCAACGCCTACAACTACTGCACCAGCCAACAAACCGACTTCAGGAGGACTTTCAGGATTTATCTCAGGAATCGGAGATGACATTTCTACTGCTATTGGAGGAGCCATTGACGACATTCAAGACGAAGCAAATAAACTTCTCAATGAAGCCGCCGAAGAAGTCGCCAAACGGTTGGGAATCAAGGAGTTTTACAGTCTCCATTTGATGGATATGTGTGAAGGGGACTACAAGGGCAACACAACCAACTCAACCATCGTCAAGGGAGCCAGCAAGAATGTAACTGACTGTTCTAACCAAACTGCTATGTGTAAGTCCCACCTCCCAATATTCAAAAACTAAAACAAAGACTGACTTGATTTCAAACAGACCACTTCGACCTCGTCGGTCCTATAAACAAAAAGCTCATGGCCTCCCCTCTAAAAACCAACTTGAGTAGACTCAATTTCCCAGACGACATTCAAGACGGTCTAGACGCTCTATCCACCGCCTTGAACGTAACTTTCGTCCTCTACTGTATCGGCATCGCCGCCGCCGGTCTCGTAATCCTGCTTTCCATCGCTTCGTTCTTCTCAGGCAACCGTCTTTTGACAACTGTTAATATCTCGCTCGCCTCCATCTCTTTCATCGCACTACTGATCGCATCGATTGCGGTGACGATCGTGCAGAGAAAGGCGACTAAGACGATTAATAAGTTCACTGATAGAGTCGGTATCGAGGCGTATAAGGGGGGCAAGTATCTTGCGCTTACTTGGACGAGTGTTGCAGTCATGGGGGTTGCGGCGGCGGTTTGTGTTGTTGGATGTTGTACCGAGAGAAGACGGAGAAGTATGGAATTTAGTGAGAAGAGAACTCACAAGGGAGGTTGGTGGAAGAGTGGACGACGAAGTGATGAGTCCCAGTTGAGAAGGAGTGGTGTTTAGAGGGGGGCTTTGATGATTTGATGATAATCGGGATTTGTATAATGTGTCATGAGAGTAGTAGTGTTCAAGCTGTGCTTAGAAGGCGTTTGGTATGGCGTTTTGGTGGGGTTATTGGATGGGTTGAGTTTTGCCTTTTGGTATGCTGGCATGCTTTACTGTATTTGTATTGCATCGATACCCCTATTTTTATCTAAGTTTTGTGTAGACTTATTGAATCCATATTTCCCTTGCACTATGTTCATTCATCTATTACTTACGCATGGGATAGTCGCGTAAAGTCTGGCGAGCATTCTCATTATTCCATCTCTTTGGATTAGTTATTTCAATTACCCGAAAACATTTCGATCAATCGTATTCCATTACTTCAAATTATTCGGCTAATAGCATTTCGGAATTTACAATAGACGAGACCAACACTCAAGTTCTATCTTTCATTTGAGTCACGTGCTCGACGGATCTCACTATTCCATTCCTTGTTCTGTATTTCTTTAATACTAGGAGGTAGAACGTCCTAGTTAAGGTTGTCTTTGTAATAGCTGAGCGAAGACAATATTACCCATTTGCGACGTAAGAAACCTGGTCATCACTTTGGACATCCTTCTAAAAATAATATTGTGTTAGAAAGAGTCGTATAATAAAATAATTATATAAACAATAGAAATAATTATATAACGAATATAAAATAATCTACTTCAATGTTTAATTATTAGCCTACATGATTCAAGTAATTAAGTTACTTGTAGTACTAGACTCTTGATATAATTTAATTTAATAGGTAGTGTGTATAGAGTAATGACTGGTCTTCTTACAGAAGAATCCAACCGCAATTTTCCAATATATAGAAACACCTAACAACGAAATTAACTACTAGACACAAAGAAAGAAAGATGAAAACACCATTTTGTTATACTTCTATTTTACCACCTAATTTCATCTTATCTCAATGAACAATATAGAGGCTCAGTAATAACCTCGCATTTTCCATAAGTCAGCTCAGTAATTCAATATCCCATCCCATCACTCCCTTCAAGCACGCGACTTTCTCAAGCCCAATCTAAAAAAGAGTTCCCTCCACCAGCACATAGTCAAATAGGACGTCTTCCAATAATCTCCCTGGATACCAGCCAACGTCCTCGCTTTATGTTCAAAATAAACCTCTCTGTTCATTTCCCAATCCTCCAACTCCCGTCGTTTCTCAGCCGCCAAGATCTCCGCTTCTGGACGAAGTTCAATTCTATATCTTCGCACGCCGCATTCGTAGCATAGTTGCGCGACACGAGGTTCAGTCTTTTTGAGTTCCTGGAAGGAAGAGTATAGTTTGGGTGGTTTGCTTAAACCACTGTTTTGGAAGTGCTCGAGTGCTTTTGAGGGGGTTAGTATTGGGACTTTGTAGTTTAATACAAGAGTTCTTTGGATTTGGAGTAGGTCAGTTTTGTATTTACCGAGTTTTTCTACAACTTTTTCTCTATAGTACTGTTCCCATGCTAATTGACGGTCTGAGATGTATTGCTGAGGCGGCCAGCTTTCCTTTGTGTTTGCTTCGGCATCGGCCTTTCTATCATCATCGCTCGTCTCAGTTAAACTCGTCTCAGCATCGCTTGTGTCAGCATAGCTCAATGAAGACGAGGGTCGTGGAATCCTGGAGCGCTTTGTAACCATATTTAAAGACCCGAGAAATTGATGGCTGTATAAACTCCTAAATCTATAAAGAAGTAAACCTCAGTTTTGCTGAAGAATGAGAAAGTAGACTCTCTGCCTGTGTATCAAATTTGTAGTTTTTATCGTGGCGTAGTTTAGCAGCTAATGAAGTCCGTTTGTTTATCCCAAAAGGAAATGACCTTCCTTTTCTGGTAGTCCTCCGGATCTCTTACTAGAGGCTGCTAACTATATCTAGTAGATTTCACTGAGATTGGTCACGTGTAACACCCCCCCTGTTTTCGACTCCGCGATGCAAGAGACGCAGCACCCGGTTGCTTCTCTATATTAAAACGCTTTCAATCGCTAAGAATAATTAATAATCAATTGCACGACTTCCAGTCCTTTTGTTTCATCCAGTCGACCCTAGAAGTCTATCCACGTGACTCAAAAGACCTGATGCTGGAATTTGAAGAAATATTTCAAGGTTCAGCATAAGCTTGGGACTACGGGCCGTATGAATCAGAGGAAAGAAGTGTCATAGAGTTGGTAAGTAATACATGACTTGTAGAGGTTGCAACTCAGAACGCATAATGTTTATCTATACGAGGCTAAAGGAAGTCTTGCCGGCTAAAGCATGCGACCTCAAGAGAACCTCTTTACTCCAGTTGCTAACATCTTCTTCAAGTCCCTTGTAAATTGGTGGTAGCAAAGACCAAGGAAGTAGAGCATGTGTGAAAAAGTACCGAACTATACAACCAAAACAATACTCGATGGAAGTTCTCATGCTTTGTGACCAAAAGAAAGCACCACCATTTTTAAACAATACGTGGTACCGACCGTATCGTACCACTTTGTCATACACGAACACTGGAAACGAAGTAAGCCTTCTCTAAGCCGTTTAGGATTACATGTATGAATAAAATATAAGATTATACATCCGTTGAACTCAACCTCTGATAACCGTCATTTGAAAATTCGCGACTTCACTGACAGCAAGATATGTTTCGGGAGTAAGAACATTTCCAAACGTTAGAAATTCAGATGAATAAGATCCTAACTTCCAATAGCCAAAGTTATCCAGCTCTGTCAGTGCTCAGACTGAGTAAACGGAGTCCACGATAACCACTAAACGTTCGTCCCCAAGGCGGATTTTGTTCACAATGTTATATGTAGAATACGTCCATTAGGACCTTACTATTGCCATCTTCCAACATCGACCTCATGTCTAATTTAACGCTCCACGGACTGCTGATAAGAGCGGTGGTATGATCAACTTTCTTGCTAGATAATAGTACCAATATCAAGATAAAATCGGAAGTCGTATTTCTGCCAAATCCCAATTTACTACAAAAATCAAATCCTTTACAAATACCACTAACTTTACTACCAACTTTACACCTGGTAAACTTCGCCTAAATTCATTCTTTGCGTCCTCAAGCCTTTACTTTCAACCCCATTAACATCTATTTGCTGAACTCCGCTAAAACCTCGGAGTGTTCCAAAATGTTGATATCGACCTAATATGTCGGACGACAGTGACAATCTATTGAATCCAACAATCTTATCTATAATCTATAATTATCAAGCTATATCCAAAAACTAATTACCATAAATAACAAAACAACTCTACCTCTACAAACCATACACATTCCCTCCCTCCACAACACAAACTACTCGTACAATTTCAGGATCCACAATCCCCAGATCCTTCCCGATCCACCCACCCATCTCGCTTAATTCCAAACCCACCGCACAACCCACAACCCACAACCCGAAGAACAAACACTCTTATTTCCAATATTTAACCAAATAAGGAAAACCAAACCATCAAAAAAAGAGAAAATACTAAAATGGTCGGGTGGTGTAGTTGGTTATCACATCTCGTTAACATTGTTATTGTTAACAATTTATTCCGAGAAGGTCCTGGGATCGAGCCCCAGCCTGATCAAATTTTCTTTTTGCTATTTTCTCTTTTTTCTTTTGCCTCTTTTTTTTTAATTTATAATTTTTTTATTTAGGATTATGGGTACGTCTGTTAATGTATCGAATCTTTGGTATAGGAAGGAAGGTTAAGGTGAATGAAGATATTTACTCGGGTTGTGTTTCATCTTTCATATTTCATATTTCCCCGTAGGTTGGTTGAATTTATGTTATATTATATTATATTATATTTACAGTATACCTCCCCGACACGACATGAAATCCCCAAGTTCTCTTAGAACCATACTACACTCCCCTCATAAAACCAAATTCGCATGATAAATTCCTCCATCTATACACCTACCTCCCTTTCAACATTCCTATCCCAGAAATCCCCAAATAACCAAACCAACCCCATCATACAATACAAATCTTTCAACACAATCCAATCCCCTTCAATATATATCTCTTATCTCTCCTCTACATCACCCAAATAAAAGTATTAATTCTATCAACTTTATCCCATCCCTTTAAACCCTCAATACATAGCTTCTCCCTCTCTGGTAAATATCTAATTTTACTAAATTTAAATCACAAAGTTGGTTAGTACTGTACCTACCTACTCTGTACTGTACTCCCCACAAACTTCCTTCCTTCCTATGACTTAACTATACAAACGTCTAGTACTGTACAACTGAATTACCTTACCAAAATCATACTGATTAGGTTAATAAAGAAAGAATATTAAATTATTCCAATTAATCTCCAAAGATTTCCTCGGACTTGACCTATTGAAAATCCGATTCAAAACATCAACATCAAAATCACTTTGTCCAGCCCAGCCCAAGTCCCCGTCTACACCACACCGCGCACGCGTCTTACTGTATGTAACCTATCTCTATTCTACCATTCTACCAGTCAGTCTAGATCTCCAAGCATGAAAAAAAAAATATGGAAAAAAAAATCATTAAACTCAAAAAGGCCCCTTCCCTAAAAGTACCAAACTGTATGTGACCTGTCTGTCTAAACACCAAACACCAAAATTGAAGACTTGAGAAGTGTCTAATTTCTCAAAGAGAGAGAGAGAAGAAAAGGAAAGGATTCAAGAATCAGAATCTCCCCCCCC